>NDGM011255605.1:0-11693 GCA_002564305.1 Octomys mimax | reverse complement strand
TTTCTTTCTTTCTTTCTTTCTTTCTTTCTTTCTTTCTTTCTTTCTTTCTTTCCTTCTTTTTGTATTTTCAGTACAGGGTCTACAGGGTCTCACTATGTAGATCAGACTCATAGTGATCCTCCTGTTTGCAGCCTCCTAAGTGCTGAGATTACAGGCATGTGCAACTGTGCCCAGTCTCAATCGCCGTTTCAGCATGCACTGGGGTGTGGCTGGCAAGGCAGGCCAAGGATCAAAGAATTAAAATTTTCTAGGTCCTATTTCCATATCATATTTGATTAAAAATTCTTATATTTTGCCACCCTAAAATGATGCTCTTATAATATAAAAAATACTTTGCCATACTTTGCATCTGTGATATTTTCAAAGGCTGTGTATTAAAGGGATCATTCTTAGTTTGGTTCTGTAAGACAATGGTAGAAAATGGTGAGAAATGAGAGTGTGGGTGGGAAACTTGGGTCACTGGCAGAGTGCCCTTCAGGGAGCTGTTTGGAGCTCACCTCTACTGTCTCTCATTTTGCTTTCCGGCAGACTTGACTCACATAATTTTTTGGGAGGGAACTTTAGGTCCTTTTCTACGTGCTGCCCCATTTTTTTTTTTAATTTATGTATTTGGTACAGGGTCTCACTACAAAGCTCAGGCTCCTAGTGATCCTTCTGTTTTCAGCCTCCCCAGCACTGGCATTACAGTCATTCAGCACCACGCCAGGTCTCCTGTGGACCACTCAGCACACCCAGGAGCAGGGCCAGCCAGGCATGTGGTGCTAGGGATCAAACCCTGTCCCTTCCCCAAATTTATATAGTCCAATAACACAATGACACAAAACTTTCTGGATTAAAAATGCTACACCATAGTTAGAAATCTTTGTTTTCTTTAGTGCACTTGTTTTAAAGTGTTTGTATGTTAGTGTTTAAGAATTCAGCTGATTTGGTAGCACATGGGTGCAATCCTAGCTACTCAGAAAATTGAGGTGGGAGGATTTCAAATTCAAGGTCAGCCTGAACAGAGAGAGAAGTTAAAGAGAGAGAGGGAAAGAGAGAGAAAAAGAAAGAGAGAGAGAGGAAAGGAAAGAAGAAAAGGAAGGAGGCAGAGGACAAAGGAGGAAGAGCACAAACAAGAAATTCAGTTTTATAAAGAAATAAAAATTAATAGGCAAATAGTCCTAAAAAAATCACTGTAGGTCCCATAAATACATGATCCCTTGTTGGATTTAAAATTCTGGCTTTTACAGTCATCTGTACACTTACCAAAAAGACTAATTCAATAGTCTCTTTAAAAGGTGACAATCCTATTTAAGGTTCTACAAAACTGTCTATTGTATGAATTAAACATATTCACTTAAACCATATTAATTTGGGGTCCCTGAAGTTTTGAGATATTTATTTTTAACTCTAGGAAGTTTCAAGATAAATGAATGTCAGTTACAGAAAAATTAACTTGCTCCTTAAAAATCTTAGTGTTAGCGCAGGTGAGATAGCTCAGCACACTAAGCGCCTGCTTTGGCAGGCACAGGGACCAGGGTTTGATGCCTGGTCCCACATGCTGTGCTGGCCCCATCCCTGGGGTGCAGTGAGCCTGAGCCACAGTCTGAACGTGGTGGTGCATGCCTGTAATCCCAGCACTGGGGAGGCTGAAAACAGGAGGGTCACCACGAGTCTGAGCTTCATACTGAGACCTTGTATCAAATACATTGAAATAAATAAATAAATGTAAAAAAAAATCTTAGTCTTGTACTCCCACATATAAGAACCCCTATGTACCAAGGGAAATCAAGCCAAATTGTAGAAAATAAAAGATTCACTGTCACTGAGATTAATCTTTTATGGTAATATTAAAACTCCTTAAATAATCATTGTATAATGTAATTAGCACAATTTTAGCAGCCATAGAAACTCACAAATTCAAGAGGTTAATGCAATTATTACAGCATAGATAACATTTACAACTTTTGCAAAACACAAAAATAAGTTTTTGCTTAGTTACCTATACTTATACTAACAAAGCTATATATTGATCAACAAAAGCTGAGAGTATCAGCAGCAGACCAAAATCACACATATACTTTGGCTGTAATCTAGGTATCAAAGAAATTTTCAAAGTTTCATAGTTCATCAATGAAATATAAAAAGACAAATTACAAAGATGGTACCATTGTCACTTCTACAGTGGTGGTACCTGTGCCCTGTGAGTCCAGGTGCTCAAGAGGGGAGGGAGGACAGAGTAGGGGAATAAAACCTAAAATATGATGTCACAGTATATGCATGCATTCATTATGTATCACAGATACATACTCATTTTAAAAACCTAAGAAAAGAAAGAGAGAAAGCAATGCTTGCTTTGCAGATACTTGGCAGAGTGACTCTGGTAGAACTTCTAGTGTTGGTAATTGTGTCCATTCGGTGAGCAATGGGTGGGTGGACCAGAATAGCTAAGGAGGTGAACCTTCAATGTAGCTAATTTTAGTTACTTAAATGACATTAATGACAACATGTGTCTTGTTGCTACTGTGCTGTCCAATACAACTTGGAGAATTAAAGTGTGAATATGCAATCGTGGGCCCACTGATAATCAAAATGCATGTGCTAATTTATTTAGCTGTTGTTGGTACTGGTCTTTAGAGCTTCTTTTCCTCCTCCCTCCATTCGTTCAATTTTATTTATGTTGAAATTATGGAATTTCAACTCTGACAAAGGTTGGAAACCCCCCAAGGGATCCCGAGTGACACGCCTCCTCGGCCTGGCTCTCACTGCGATGCAGTGACCCAGCTGCTGCTCCTTGTTGCGTCGTTCCAGCGTCTGTGTGGTGTGTGCAGCATACAGCAGGGCACCAGGTGCTCTCATTCCCTTTCCATTGTTACATAAACTCTAGCAAATCAAGAGTTTATGCCAATACGCCCAGTGTAATTCCACTGCAAGGCACTTTTCATCCTGGTCACAGTGGGGCTCCACATCGCAAATCTGCATTCCCGATTTCCTCAGCCACCATTCAATACACATCGTTTTATAAGAGTGATCTGCCAGGGCAGGACAAATAGCTCAATGGATTAAAGCGCCTGCAAGGTGCAGGGGCCAGGGGTTCAATCCCTGGGCCTGCTGTTCCGGGCCCTCCCCTCTCCGGGGGGGCACCCTGAGAAGGCAATTGAGACTGGGCATGGTTGTGCACACCTGTAATCCTAGCTCTTGGGAGGCTGTAAACGGGCGGATCACTACAAGTCCGATCTAGCAGTGAGACCCAGAACATCCTGTAGATTCTTCCCTAAAATACAAAAAAAGAAAGGAAGAAAGAAAGAAAGAAAGAAAGAAAAAAAAAGAAAGAAAGAAAGAAAGAAAGAAAGAAAAGATCTGCCAAGTCTTTTCCTAATAAGGAGTTAATTGAAATTAAATATTCTGCATACTTGGATGTGTAAGGGAGTCTTACAATTTATTTAATTGATGGATTGGCTGGATATTGAATTGCAAATTTGAAATCATTTTTTCTTTAGAATTCAAAGGTATTGCCTCAGCCTTTTTCTCTCTCTGTTCAACATTTCTGTCCTCAGCTGTCCTCAGCATTTTTTGAATTGTGTCAATGTGGTTGTTCCTGCATCCAGTTAAACAGTTGCTATTGGAATAGGTTCTGGGGTTTGGTAGTTCAGTTTGAATTCTCACTATTTTCCTGAAGAAGAAAGGTAACTTCACAGAGGTTTTTTTTTTTTTTTTTTTTTTTTGCAGACCTGGGGATTGAACTTAGGCCCTTGCACTTGTCAGGCAAGCGCTTATTCTACTGAGCCATCTCCCTGGCCCAGCAGAGTCTTGGAAGTATTTGAGTACAAGAAAACACAAAATTGCAGATGAAGTAACCTAAAAATACAGGCCTCTGAAGTGTTCATGTGTCCAAGAGATAGGACCAGCTAAGGTAGCTGAATGCAGGGATGAGGATAGAATCAGGGAAAGTTCTGAAGGGGAACTGACGCAGAAGGTAAATTTGATGAATGACAAGTAAGTTGTAAGGCAGAGACAACTGTCAAAGGAATTCTGTGCATGCAAATAATTATGGACAACTGGACAAATACAGTTGGGGTTTAGAAAACTGGAGTCAACTCTATTCTTATCCAAGTAAATTCCAAGTGTTTTAGTGGGTCACTTTAGGTCAAATGAATATGTATAATCAATACTTTCTTACCCCATTAATTTCAGCTTCTTCAAAAATTTCCATCTTGTAGATCCTTTTCCCCTTTTTCCATGGCCCAAGATACTTCCTAGACACCCTTATTTTGCAAGAACTACAGATCTTGGGTATCTTATGTGTCTGTTTTTCTTGCATTCTCCCCCTGTTATGTCTTTTAATGAGTAGAAACTAGAGAGGCTAATTAAAAGAATCTTTAATAGCCAAAACTCAAGGACAGAGTGGAGATAAAAGATTAAAGTAGTTTATCATCTTTACCAGTGGAATCTTGTATATACTATAGATTCTTGGCAAATATATCATTTTAATATCTTTAATAAATAAAGAACATACTCTACTGAAAGGTGAAAATTTAAATGATGGGATATCTCAAAAGCTAAAGAAGATATCGAGAAACTAAGATCCTCAGGATTGGTTAATAAACGTAAGATTTTCCCAACCACTTTGCAAAGTCACAGAATCTAAATAATATGACAAAAATAGCATGACACATATGAGCAATACATGGCCTCAAAGACAGGCACTAGGGTGTTTATAGCAGCACTATATTTAACGGTCTAAAACAGAAAATTTTCCAAATTCCCATTAGCTGTGGAATGAACAGATTGTTGTGTAATTGTACTGTAGCATACTAGACAGCAAAGAAAATGCAAAATCTGATAGTGCAGGCAACAATGTGACAAAAGCTGCACAAGTTCATGTTGAATCAAGCTACACAGAAGGGCATCTGCATTATGAATGCCTTTGCATGGCTAGAGTAGGCTAAGCTAATTTATTCTCTTGGAACTTACAGGACTCTGGATAGTGATTATTCATCATGAAATAAGTCACTGTGCAGTTTAGAAACCCAGATTAGTAATAATTCATTCTTCTCCCATATTCTGGAAGTCAGAAATCCTAGAATAGTTGGGTGGTTGTAGCATAGTGTGTTTCATGACATCAGGGCGAAGGTGTCATCTGAGGCTGCTGTCGCCTGAAAGCCCAGGTGGGGCTGTAAGACCTGCTTCTGAGCTTACTCTCCCGTCCTGTTGGCTTCAGCCCTCATTTCCTTGCTAGCCCTGGACTCGCTCTTTGCCACAAGGGCCTCTGTATAGGCATGTTTACCACAGAGTGATGATGCTCGTAGAGCAAATAGCAGGCAAGATGGGACCTGCCGGTTGTCCTCAGCAGGGTGTGGCAAGTGGCACAGCACCATTTTGCCTGTGGCTGTTGGGGACACAGCTCTGCGCCCCATCAGGGATGAGCCCTGAGAGCCCGCTACCAGCTGGCCAGGGTTAAGGGGCTCAGTATTGAGGCTGGCTATCACACCAGCTAAAACTTCACATTGATGGCTTTGAGAAGCTTGATGGTGTAAGAACTGATATGGATCATGTAAATAGTTGGGAATTCTTACTGAGAAATACTAAAATGAGAACAATTATTGTTAAAGAGGCAATTTTTTCTGTTAAAGCAAATGGAAAACAAAGATGAACATATAATATTATTGACACAGGTGCAACTTGAAAAACTAAATATTTATATTTACTAACCAATTATTATGAGTAAATCAAGTAGGAAAACGAGGATAGAAAAAAATTTAAAAGACCAAAATCCTTATCTTGTGTTGTCATTAGATACACTTCTAAAATATTTAAACCCCCCAAAAAATTACTTAATATTAGCCTGTGGTTTACCTATACGAAGACATTTTTCTGAAAAATATAATTTAAGCTTCAGAGAAAAGAGCTTTTCCATCACTGTGGAGAAGAATGGGTGTGTGCTTGAGACAGTGGTCACTGCTTCCTGCATAGGAAAAATATTTTTCAGAGGGGAAAATCCCCGCAATGCCAGCTTCCTGGAGAGACACCGTAAAGCCCTTTCTTTCTGCTCGTTAGCTTCTTCCCCGGTAGCTACGCCAGAAGCTGGCGTGGTGGGAGCGGGACACAACAGAAAGGCCGGAGCGCTGCCTTCGCCCGCCCCCTCGCTGACCCTGGCGGCTAAGCCTCGGGAGCTGTCCAGAGTCGGGACTTCAGGACGCGTTCTGTGGTTGCGCTGGAGCCCTTCCAGCCTCCGAGTTCAATGGCACGTCATCCACGAGCTACAAACATTCCTGTGACGTAAGATTGAGTCTCTAAATATTAGAAGAATATGACTCACAATAAGCAGCGTTTGCTAAATGACGGAAATACGAGAGGATGTGCAGCAATCCCAGAAGTGGTTGATGCCGGATACCCGCCCCCATTACTCATCCCTCAGAGCTGCCAATGCCACATGAAGCCATTATTCAGCATTCTGTGAGCTTTCCGAGTTAATGTTCTCCAGCATTGGTAATTTTCCCACGTAATACTGTAATTAAAAATATTTTAATTCAAGGTTCCTTAATGATAGAAAGATAACTTGGTGACATCACTTAAGATCATTACTTAAAACGAGGCTGAATTCTTTTGTGACCTCTTAAATTTGATAATTATGTACTCTCACCTACTTTCAAATGCACATAATAAATTTAGCAAGGATTAAGAAGGGATAAAATATGCCTGGGTGACTACCAGCGAGTGGCTGAAGGCTTAGGAGATTTTGGCTCTAGGGGTCTGTTAACCTCATTGTTAGGAAATTAGCATTAATTTTCCCTGAAGCATTGCAGCTCAGGAGTCCAAGGGCTTTATTTATGAAAAAAGAGGCAAAGTAGGTTTAGGGTTCAAGGAAGGGGCCCTTGGCTTCAGTCACCTGACCTTACATGCTAGCAATGTGAGCTCAGCCTCCTCATCAGTCCAATAGTTCCAATAGTTCCTGCCTCAGTTGCCCTAAAGATTAAATTAGACACACATAATGATGCTCAGCCCACTGTCATCCTAGGTAAGGGCCCCGTGAATGTCAGCTGTCACCCTGTATAGTCTGAATCAACCCGCTAGAAAAAGAATAGACTTTAAAGATTTCAATATTGATTTGGACTTTGGTGTGTGTGGCTACTTGGAGTGTTTCCTACAAGCTGTGACTCTGCTGTTCCACTTCATGCTCTTATTCAAGTTCATTTTTAATGGTTTGAAAGTCATTTTGGTCATGAATAAAAGCCCATGCTCTACAGTATCATAGCGTGCTCTTCTGTCTAGATTAATACAAGTAACTTATTAAATGAAAAATATGAATTTGCCATCCATATTAGCCAAAATGCTTTGCTTAAGTTCAACAATGTATTGACCAAAGGCCTCCTTAATCGAATAAATTTCCTCTTCAAAGTTCAGAAGAGTTTATGGTAAAGGACATTTCAATTGAGTAACATGAATTTATTTAAGATATACCTCTTTTTAAAATCAATGGTTATAAAGCATGAATGCATTCTACATGACCTCTTTTTCTTGGAGCCTGGGTAGATTTAGTTTCAAACAGGTTTGTCAGCTTGCATTCCTTCTAAATCCCATTTACTGGCTACTTAATTATATCCACTTCATATTTTCTAGAAAACATTATAAAATTTACTCCTCGTTTGATCTAGGCAACCATATGTCCATGGTGTAAGTAGAGATACCCACAACTGTTCTTTATGCTAATGAAATGAGAAATGCATTACATATCAGCTTTAAATAGTCCATTTATGCCATTAGAGTAAAAAAATGTGTAGCTTCCATCTGTACTTCAGATATTAAACCTTTGCTTGTGAAAGATTGTATTTTAATTGGAGCTAATATTATTTTATTAATAAAGGGCCCTTAGAGGAGTTAAAATTAAATCATGTTGCAATAATGAACAGGCTTTGCTGTATTTTCCTTAAAATACTTATCTTTGTCATGTTTTATCACAGGGCAGTGAAAACTAGAGCTCCATATGATTTTACATTTTTCTTTATGCAAAAATCTACATAGGAAGATTATGTGGGTGGTTTCACAATTGTGGAGCTTTTGGGGTGCTCTATGTAGAGAATCATGTCATCTGCAAATAATAATTTCACTTCTTTCTTTCCTATCTTTATTTGTTGTGTTCCTCGCTCTTGTCTAATTGCTCTGGCTAATGTTTCCAGAACTGTATGAATCACAGTGCGGACAGTGCACATTCTTGCCTTGTTCCCAATTTTAAAGTGAAGGCTTTCAGGTTTTGTCCATTTAGTATGATGTTGGCTGTCAATTTGTCATAGCATGCTCTTGTTTCGTTAATAATAAAAGATTGTTCTCAATAGAAGTATGATTATGTTGCACACTTGGAGTTCAAGAAAAATTTTTTAGTGAGGAAGATTATGAACAAAACTTTGAAAACAATAAATCATTGCAGCTGTTAAAAATATCCTATTTTTAAATTTTTTTATGAATTTAGGACAGGGTCTACAGGGTGTCCAGGGCGTCACTACACAGACTGGACTTGTAGTGATCCTCCTGTTTTCAGCCTCCTAAGTGCTGGGATTATAAGCACGCACCAACATGACCAGTCTCAATCATAGTCTCAGTGCTCCCGGGAGGCAGGGCCAGCATGGCAGGCCAGGGATCATCCAACCCTGGCCGCTGCACAAACTATATCTTCTTACTTTTTTTTTTTTTTTTTTTTTTTTTTTTGGTACTTGGAATTGAACTCAGGACCTTGTGCTTGCCAGGTTGCCAGGTAGGCACTGCCCTGCTGAGCTATCTCCCTGGCCCAAGAATATACATTTTTGATGTTCCTATTTAATAAAGAATGTCTAAAGGTCAGAAGCGCTTCTGTCTGTTCTTTGTAGAGGCAAATTTGGCGCGTGATGTACTAATCATCATCCCTCTACTTATTCAGTGCTCTGAGATGTTCGAAATGGTTTGTATATAACATTGTTAATTTATTTTCATTTATATCTATTATTGTAGGCAAAACCACACCAAAAGAACATCTAAGCAATATTTTTGTTATTATGGAACAAAATTAGAAACTGAACTTAAATTTTCTTCTGTTTAGCAGCTAAAATATTTTTTCTTTCACTATGTTACAATTCCAGCTGTTTTCCACACCAATTCTTTTCCTGACTTCTTTGGGTTTATACTGTATCAGATAAGAAGTGACTTTGCAATCTTATGTTTGGTTGCAACAAGAGTGATACCAAAGAGAAGGTTCATTCCTTTAAATATTTCTACAGACATTACTTTCCTTGTCTTTAATGTAACTCTGCAGAGAACCATGATACCCTTATCAAAATGTTTGTATCTCTATGTAAGGCAAGCAGAAGTCTACTCCTTAGGTATTTATTTAAAATAGAATTCTAGGTTTTCTAGAATGTATACAAATACAAGAGTCACAAAGATGATAATCCCTGTCTCATTTGTTTCAATAGTAATTCCTGAGTTTGTAACTCAAGTGAATACTGCCTTGGAAGCTCTGAGCAAGAACTCACTGGACGTGGCTCATGACAATCAGTTTGTGGATGTCTCTAAGAAGATCTACGACACAATTCACGACATCAGATGTTCAGTCATGATGATTCGGGTAAGTTTGCTTACCTTTTCTTGAGTTATTTCAACACTCTTTACCATCTGGATTGCCTGGAATGACTGTCAGTGAGGTTTTATTTCTGTGCTATAATGTCAAGTCTGAAATACATTAGAACTCCGGAGACTTGTGCGTATCCCCAAAGTCAGATCTGCTGTTACAAGTTACATTTTTAATTCTCTATTTGGTTATAACTTATTCAAATGAGTACATGAACTGTGGAGTGTGTGGAAGTGATAAGATGCCATGTGCAGGTGCCACTGAGCATGATCAGGAGCCAAAGGAATTTCATTACTTTCTTTTCTTTTCTTTTCTTTAGCAAACAGGAAGAATTTTTCTCACTATTGTACTAGAATTGATAAAAACACGTGTTAAAAAGAGTATTTCTGAGGCCATGTCCTTTTATTGTAGATTATAGAATCACAGATAATTCTTTAAGAAAATGTGACTTGGAGCTGCAAGGTTCAGCAAATGACTTCTTATTCCAGCTGGGGTTGTCTGCCTAGGGAAACGCGAGCTGTGTTCCCAGAAGTGTGTACTGCCCACCACAGTGCTCTGCAGAGGCCAGCCATTGGCTCGTGCTCAAACATCGATGGAAGATTTCTTATTCTATGGCAGTAGCACACGTCCACAGCACATGTAGTCCACAGCCACCTTGGAGGCTGGATGCACAGGGCAGCCTGACCCTAGTTTCAAACCCTTTTTCCTTCCATCCCACACTTTTCCCTCCTTGTCTAACTCTCTTTTCCCCAATTTCATTCTTGTTAATATTATTTTTACCTCATGTTTATGATATATAACATTTACATTCATTTAGCTTCTTAGGTTCCTGCAGTTGGCATATGTTATTTCAGCCACTTTCCCCTTCACTCTTCTACTCTTGCCATGTACTTTGGATCTACTCCCATTTGCATGAAATCTAGTTCCTTGTCTATGTGTTTTGTTTTGCTTTTACATTTTTTACTTCAGTCTGGCCTTGACTCACTGTATAGTTCCTGCTGGCCTCGCAGTCTTGGCAATCCTCCTGCCTCAGCCTCCTGCTTGCTGGGATCGCAGTATGCACCACCACACCAGACTCCATTGTTGGCTAAGCACAGTCGCCCACCTCTAATCCCCAACACTTAGGGTAGAACTTTTGTGTCCCACTCACCCTGTAGTATGCTTTCTGTACATGGTTTTACTTAAATGAGAAGTACTATAAGGCATCTAGGCTTGCGAGTCTGTTTATTTCATTCAACATTGTATTACTTAAATGCATCCATTTCTCGCAGATGTCTGAAGTGTGCCCTTCTTTATAGATGAGTGTTCCATCAGGTATAAATAGCGCAGTCTCTTCTTCATCTGGTGTTCTGTCAATGGATGTACAGGCTGCTCCCAGCTTTATCTGTTATGATTTGTGCTGCCATGAAGTTGGTATACACATATCATAGTAGTACAGTGTGGTTAGCATTGTGGCCGCGATGCCCAGAAGGGGGACAGGAGGGGACATGGCACTTCTAATTTTAGTTCCCTGGGGATCTCCATGCCGGTTTCCACAAGTGTTGCACTACCTTCCCGTCTCACCAGCAACGTGAGTGTGTCCATCTTTCACCGCAGCCATGGTAGTGCTCTTTATTGTTTGAGTTTCTGGTGACCATGTGAGGCAGAATTCTCGCAATGCTTGAAGTCGCTGGTGCCCAGTGAGCCTGCATGTTTCTCATGCATTGGCTGACCCTCATGCTTCTGATGGCTTGCTGGTCCATTCTGGGCTAGAGCTTTAATTTTAGGTGAACGGAGTTTTCTAAGTTCTTTGTGGTAGAGTCTAGACGTTAATCCTCGTTCCAAGGAACAGCTGGCAAACTGTTTTCATGTCTGTGGGCTGCATCTTTTCTCTATGAACTGAGCCCTTTGCTGTGCAGAAGCTTTCCAATTTGGTGTGATCCCATTTGCTGATTCTTCCTACTATTTCTTACAAATCGCTATTGTGTTTAGAAAATGCCTTCCTACACCTGTGGCTTTCACTAGGTTCAAGGTTTCTGTTTCAATGTGGAGATCTTTTTTTTTTTTTTTTTTGTACTGGGGATTGAACTCAGGACCCTGCGCTTGCCAGGCAAGTGCTTATTCTCCTGAGCTATCT
>NDGM011255602.1:11789-21969 GCA_002564305.1 Octomys mimax | reverse complement strand
ATATAGGTCTTGCTTTATCTTAGTCTTAACCATCCAGCAGAAAGGTATAAAAACAAGGTATAAAAAGTAAAGCCATATTATTATGCTGAACTATACAAGGTTCAAGTCAACAACTTCTGACATTGCCAGTCATACGAAAACCCACTACTATTTTGGACTACTGGGCTATTTTGGAATATTTTGCTGAATTCACACACCTATAATACTTAAATGACAAAACTAAACAAAAGGGATACAAATGATTGACCATTTTGTATTTGTATATTCAAAATAGGATAGATATACAGCTACATTCTCTTAATTCAATGAATAGAAAGATTTGTTCCAAAAGTGTTTGTAAACAGGATATCATGTCTGCATCTTTACAATGAATAACTACTAAGAAAACAATATGCAATGTATTAATTATTGAAACTGTCTTACTAATTTGATTTGAAAGTGTCTCAGTGCTATTTGTTTCTCAATAAAATTATGAAAAAAAATTAAATTGTCGCTGGACATGTTACACATGTCCCAGCATGATAATGGAAAAACACAGGAAACTCCTTATTTGTAATTTTCAGGTACTATTCCTTAATATATCATTTTAAGAATTTCCTTCTTGCCTTTTAAAATAGTTTAAAGGAATTTAATAAAACTTTGACTCACATTCATTAGAATTGTAAATTGTTTGTCAATATTTTGACCTTTATTTCAAGTGTTAACATCCTCCTTTCAGGCTGTAACAAAAGGCAGGTTAAAAATAGAAAGCATACCAATTTATTGAATTCAAGTTTTAGGTGACATTAGGATCCTTTGTAAGGAAATGAAATTCCAAATAAACATAGAAAACTGCATACTTTCATTCACTGCCATGCAGAAATATGACCAAAAGGCAAAGGCATATGATCTAGTAGGAATGAACTGAAGAGACTTAGCAAGGGTTCTGAAGTTCTTCTGTGTGTCTTTATATAGAGAGCTCTTCCTGGTCCTTGTCTCAGTCTGAGAACTTTATATTTATAATCCCATGGATAAATTACTGGAATTTCCTCAAGTTAATTCCAATCTGCCACACCTAGTGTAACCCATGGCGAGAATAAAGACACTAAGCCATATTTGTAATTTGGTAGAGCCAAGGGGTCCTAAATCCAGCCACGATGATGGCTATCCAGAACAAGAGCATCGGCCTAAGACTTAACCTGGGTTTTATTCATGCAAGAAGAAAGGAGTGGCCTGAGGATGAGTGACTGTGAGGAAGTAGATGGATGCCATGAGCTGGGCTAGGTTGGAGGCCTGCATTTACCTCTGCTATATGCAAAGAGAAGGATATGCAGAGAGTAATCTGTGTTACACAGTTGAGATAGTATCTAATCAGTGCTTCTACTCTAATGTGTAACCTTTCAAGCCTCAGGAAGTAATATCTTCTATCTTGAGGCTCAGTCCCAGCCTACAGCATGGAGCATTGGCTCTTCATCCCATTTTGCCCTGACTTATACTAGGGAGCAGCAGGTAGGGGTTCCAGGGAAACAACCTGAAGTCTTCAAAGACTACCAATAGCACTCTTGGCTAGACTGATATGCATTGCTTAAAGCCAGTTAAAAGGTCCTAATCAGCTCCATACATGGAAACAAAGTCAGACTCAGCCAAAATGGACACAGTTGTTCCTTTTTCAAGGAGAGATACCTAGGTGGTTCTCCATGTCTGTCTTCAGAGATTACTATTTCCTTTCCTCTGTGTGTACAGTGGGTACTTCTCACATGAGGGTCTTATGACCCACTTCTGTAGATGGCACAGAATTCTGTACTTTCTGATCTGTTTTGTGGGCAGGGCAAGGAGAAGCAAGAATGACATTCCTGCTCATGCTGTTTTCTTAGATGCTGAGGTACCACGTTTTGGAGTAGCAAGTTGGCTGATACATGAATACTCACCCTCACAACTGAACAAACATTCATCTATCCACCTGTGAGACCAAGATGTCCTATTTGGTAGCTATCTCTGATTTTGCCACTTAGTTTTGCACTCATCTATTAGGAGAGATGCTTTTCCTGTCATTTGAATGCTGCCGAGTATAATTTTATCCATTCTAGTGTAAGTAACAGGAGGCCTTACCTCAGAATAGCATCAGTCTTAATTTCCCCTTCTGTCAGGGAATTAGCATGCCAATAGAAGTAAAGTGATGAAGTCACTTGTAATTGTCTCTCCTAGCTTTTTTGCATCTGTTGATATTTTGATTTTCTTGACAGAAAAAGGACTTAATACTGCTATCAGTCATTTTGAGAGAATTTTGGCCTGTTCTGTCTTCAGAGGATACTGCTGTATCACCACAGTTTGGTACAATATTTGGGAATTAAGTACAAATTCCAATCAACTGTTCCTACTATTGAGGTTTAGTTACAAAAATCCTAACACTCAACATGTTTTAGCTACATGTTAGTATACCTCTGTCCTCACAGAAGGTATTATGAAATGCAAGCTATTAACTTTTACCTCAATGTTCTTTTTGTTTTTGTGGCTGGCTCAGCCTGCCCTGGAGACAGGGCTGGCAGGGCATGTGGTGCCAGGGATTGAACCACAGTCCCTACACCTGCCTAAGCTTGCCTAAGCAGGCACTTTAGCCCACTGAGCTATCTCACCGGCCCTGCAAACTATTAACTTTTTTTTTTTTTCCGGTACCGGGGATTGAACTAAGGATGCTGCGCTTGGCAGGCAAGCGCTTATTCTACTGAGCTATCTCCCTGGTCCAACTATTAACTTTTAAAAATGATTATTTATGTATTTTGTAGTACATTCATTTTGGTGGATTGCTACATGTATATAACATATCTTGATCATTTTCAGTCCCTTTGCCTTTCATACAGCCTTCCTCCACACCCCTTTTCTCTCTTCAAGTTTGCCTCTGTTTCCTATGATCTCTTTTATTTTACTCTTATATTTCTTTATATTTGAGATTTCTCATGTAAGAGAAACCATGAGATAGTTAATTTTTTGTGCCTGACTTACTTCATTTTTCACTGCAGTCTCAAGTTCTAGTCATCATCCTGCAAATGATGATTTAATTCTTCCTTATTGCTGAATAGTATTCCATTGTTTATGTATACTACACTTTCTTCTACTTATCTGTTGATGAACATATAGGGCTATAAACAAAAGTGATGCATGTATTGCTATAATATGATATATTTTAACTCTTAGAACTATATCCCAAAGAGCTACAACTGTGTAAAATGGAATTTCTATTCTTAGTTTTGGAGGAATTGCCATACAGATTTCTATAATAGTTTTACTAGTTTGTTTCTTTTTCCCAAGGTCTTTGCCAATATTTCTGTGTGTGTGTGTGTGTGTGTGTGTGTGTGTGTGTGTGTGTTTGTGTGTGTGTGTTCTTGATGATAGGTATTTGACTGGGCTAAAGTGGAATTTCAGAGTTAAGATTTGCATTTCCCTGATGGCCAAATATGATAAATATTTTTTTCATTTACCTAATTGGCCATTTGTGCTTCTTTTGAGCAGTGTTTGTTCAGCTTATTTTCCCATTTGTTGACTGGGTTCCATTTGCTTGGAGGGTGTTAATTTTTTGACTTCCTTATATATTCTAGATATTGGTCATCTGTTAGAAGAGTTACTGACAAAATTTTTCCCCTGATTTATGTATTGTCTCATCATTCTGTTGATTTTTCTTTTGCTGTGAGAAGCTTCTTAATTTGAAGTACTCTAATTCATATTACTTTCTGTGCTATCAGAGTTCTGTTCAGGAAGTCTTTTCTTGTGCTTATGACTTCAAATGTTATTTCTAAATTATCTTCCAGCAGTTTCAGTGTTCATGTTTTTAAACTCAAGTCTTTGATTAACTTTATTTTGATTTTTAGCTCATGGTGAGACATATAGATGTGTAAGTTAAGAACAAATTTATTTCATAATTGAAAGTAAATATATGCCATATAAGCTAGGCATGTAGAAGAGGGAACTAAAGAATAAGGAGGGAACAAGAGTAAGAAGATGTTACTAAATCAGTCATATGCAAATTCCAGGTCCATTATTTTAATAAATCACTGTCTTAAATCAAATTAGATGTTACAGTACAACTGTTCTTACCCACCAAGCTTTTACTTCTTGTGCCGGGATTGAAGTTAGGGTTTTGGGTGCTAAGTGCATTGTCTCCTAAACTGTAGTCCCCACTTCAAGCAGAGGTTTAAACAAAATTGATACTAATAATAATTGCTATACACAAAGCAGTATAGCAATTATGAACTTAAGGAACTACTTTTAATTTATGTTGTTCAGGCACTTTTTCAATAGTTTTAGCCTATCAGTTCATTTAACTTGGCCAAATTATCAGTGTGGTCTTAATTACCATTCATTCCTTAATTTCTATTTTACATCTAAAGCCCCAGAATGGCTAACTTACAAAGTCAATCTGGTAAAATTATGATAGCCTTATATTGTGTCTGTACTCCTCAGATTAGGTGAACTCCTGTAGGGGTAAGCCACTATTTTCCATCATTGTCATGGGCAATTAGTAGCCACTTAAAATTGATTATAGTTCATTTCTGCTAACAGTATTACAAATGAAATTAGACCAACCATATGATAGCCCACATGATCTTTCAGAGATGTGATATCTAAATGGTATTGGAAGACATTCCATTTTTCAGGGCAATTTGGGAAACTGCTCTCTATAGATTGGAATGCTTTTTCTGTACTGATTTGTATGAAACATGTATTTATGCAAATAACTGCTGGAGACCTGGTTGCCTGACCAAATTACTGAGCATTAGCTTTATACTAAGAATATAAGAATGACAAGAAATGAATGCTATTTTGAAAATATGAGAATATGTTTTATTTTTCCTACAATTCCACCATTTGTAAGAGTACCTTTGGAGAAAAAGTGTGTCAGAATTAATGATAAGTATGTAGTTCATTTATGATCAAAGAGCTGCATTTAAAAAAAATTATCTTGTGTTTTCCTTCATTCTTACTATAGTCAACTTAAGAATATTGAGTAAATCAGATGATTTGAATTACTATTTTCCAATCATCATATACTGAAGTGGTCCATAATAAAACTTCCATAGCAAACAGCTTTTTCTTGAAAATATTTTCTTTGGAAAGGGAAAAAAAGGTAAAAGAAAAGCAGAAGGCACATCTATATGTCAAATACATCTTCTGATTTATTTTTAAAGTTAAGAAAGAGTGTTGCAAGCACTGTGGGAAAAGACTTCTTGTGATGTGCCCCTGCCAAAATTATTTGTTTTCTGAATTTTCTTGAAGAAGATTGTGTCATTAATAAATGGATCTTGACCATCAAATACAAATGTATGAGTGTTTTTGAGGTAAGCTTGTAGATTAGGTACTTTAGTAAGAGTTTTTTAACTTGACAGATACACTGCACTTATTTTATTGAATATCATTTTCTGCATTGATTATTGTGTCCATTCTGATTTCCCAAAATGGCAAATAATGATGTGTAAAAACAGTTTAACTACATTTTGATATTTTTGTAGAGTAATAACTGGATTCAGTTTGCTTTTGATCTTGATCTTGGAAGTTATTATTCCTATGAATCATTCATCCTTTTAATTATATTTTAATTCATTTCCTGTTTTTATTTTTAATTAGGCACCAAGATCAGCACTGTCCCACTATATGTCTCTGTGATACTTACAAAATGAAGTTCATTCCTGTGTTTGTTAGAAAAGTACTTGCCAATTCTCTTTCATATGCATGTGTATGTGTGCACAAACCCACGGACTTACTAACCAGGGTTTGTGACTTCTAAAACTGAGCGTCTTTTCTTTTGTGTGGAGTTGGCATGTTGTCTGGCTGTGTGCTATATAATTCTCGAACATGCCATTTGGATTGAAATCACTGAGCACCACGACAGAGTCATTGTGTGTGATTGTGTGTTGTCTAGGTTTCAGCTTCCTGGGGTTAGGCTTATTTTCTCTGGTCACTGGTTCACCTGAACCAAGATGCAGCCAGGGGACGTTTTAGTCTGCAGCCTGCAGAGGGTAGGGCCTCTGAGGTTTTACAGAGGCGTGTAAGCTTCTCTGCCTTTTGTTCACATTTTAACAGTGACAAGGAGTTGTCACTTGGAAACAACCCCTGAGGGTGGGAAAAGGCCTTATTGCCTTTCAATTTAAAAAAGGTTGTGGTAAAATTTTTGTTTGGAGACCTAAGAAAAGAGTGACAGAGCCAGGCATGTGATACTCCCTAGTAGTAAAAGCAGAACATTTGCATTCATCAGAATGACAAGAGATACTTTGAAATGCGATTCATACAAAATATGAGACCAACCCTTAGAATCCAAAAGAAGTCATAAAACCATTTCCCTTGTGAAAAAGGATACATTTATTTTAGCTGATTTCAAGAGTACAGCTACTTTGATTTCAATAGCATTTCTTTAGTATTTATAATTTATTTTAACATTTTGCCACATTTATTCTACATTATTACAAAAGTATATTTGGACATCTACCTCACATCCTTATGAACTCATATCTCTCTTTAACTCTTCATGCCTTGAACTGACACCAGATCTGATTTTGCTAAGACAAAGAGGTAGCCTCATACTGTCCTACATTTATTCCAAAGGCATTATGCACCAAATGTAAAGACGATGCTTTTACTTCTAGCTCCAAGTAACTAAAGCTTAAATAATGCATTTCAGCAAGGTAATGTATTAGAACAGCTCTCTTGAGAAGTGTTGTGTTATGAATGAATTCTGCATTTAAAATAACCATTTTGTTGTCTCCCTCCTGCTAATTACTTCTTCGTTTGTCTTACCTCTAATTTGCATTACTTAAGCAGAAGAGAGGGAATCTGGATGGTTGCTATTGCCTTCACAAATCCTTATTCTTGGTGGCAACTGTAATGTTGACTTAAGCTCACTTCTGTTGAGGGAAAACTGCATTGCTAAAGAAAAGATACAAGCTTAATTGCTATATTTAATTACAAAGAAGAGTAAATCACTAAAAACAAATTAAGTATCTTAAATAAAATGGAAAATAAACGCAGTTAACTATCAAAGGAAAAATGATGTCATCTCTCAAGTCTCTGTCAGTGAGCTAATTGACCCAGCCTATGTTTGGATGTCTGGCCAAACTGGGGGTTAACAAACTGTTTCTCCATGGAACCCCTTTTCAGAGGGTTTCACCAAATGACAAAGCCTAAACAAAACAGAAGCTTAGATTCTCTGCAGTCATTAAGTGTGATTTAGATATTGTCAGGCTTGACTCAGACATGATTTTCCCTATACCCAACTATTTGTCAGCAGCATTGTTCTCAGAGAAAAATTCAGCTCAGGACCTGTGTCCTTCACAAGCACTGTAAGGGTTTTGGTGCTTTTTGAGAGACACTGACAGTGGTTAAAAGAAAGGCTTTATTACCAGAGTGAGAGGACACCTGGAGATGACAAGGACCTTCCCTCTGACAAGGAGTGTTTGAGTTGGACTAGGGGTGGAGTTCACATGGGCAGGTAAAGCATTGTGTTGGGAGAGGATTGGAGAGTTGTTGGCTCATGAGTAAAGGAAGTGGGAAGTTTATTTTGGAACTGGAAGAATAATATGGAAGTCAGTCTTTGAAGGATGTTTTCATTTTGGGTCCCAGTGCCATGTTGCAGTGATTGCTTTGGCCTTGGCCAAGATGGCCCATGGAATCTTCCAACCACCAGCACATCTGAAGACATGCAAACATTTACACCAGACATCTTAAAAAGACTGGCCACTTATGCATGCGATACCCACAGAACTTTAGCCACTGTTCTTCATGCCTAATGTCTCTTTTCTTCTTTCAAGCCCTATAACAATGCCTGCTTCTCTTTGTTCTGTATAGATGGCCTTTTTGCCCTGTGTCCACCTGCACCCAGGAACAATAAATTCCATGCCATGTTACCTTTAAAGAAGCCTGCTGGCCCTAGCTGGTCTCTGTCTCACACTGTTCCTTTCAGTTGTGAATTGGAAAGCAACAGACAATTCCTCTCTGTGTGGCTGCTTCGATCTGCTTCCCCTTCTTTTCCTCCTTAGTCCAGGGTGATGGAGAGGACTTTGAAATCACTGTAGTTCTAATTTAAATAAACTGGAAATTAATAGGAATTTTATTTTATACTTGACCTTAATCTGAAGAGGTCTGAAATAAGCTTATTACTAGGCAAATCCTCCTTCTCCTTCTTCCATTTCTTTAGTACTAGGTCCCTATGTTTTCAAAGCATGCCAGGGAAAGATGATTTAGGAAGAAAAATTTAATTAAAAAAATCACGTTAATAAATGAGTACTTTTATCACTAGTTCAAAAAATGTGATTTGAGGAGTACTGTTTTTCCTTTATAAAAATTCTCCTGAGCATTTTATTCCCTTAGCAATTTCTACATTTTCTTATCTAGAGCAATTTAGTGGTTTATTCCTTAAATGTCCCAACAAAAGGAGAACTATTACTCCCATTAATTTTATGATATGCTTGTAGTAAAAGTTAAGAAAGAAAAGATAGGAGAGGTATTTCTTTGACACTTGCCCTTGAAAAAGTTTATGGATCTTCCATTTAGGTATCTATAAAATAATTGTTTGAATTCTACAGGCTTTGTCAAATAGATATGGATGAATGAAGAAAGGGCAGAAGACTTAAGTAGATTTGTGATTTGGACATTTTGGGAAAAGAGATAGGGACTGGAGATAGAAATGTGGTTTGAAAGAGTTAAATACCAATAAAATGGCCTCTTAGAAGCAGTTTCTTTACTTAGAATCATTTACTTCTCATTATAACAGGGTTCCACTATACCCTGATCTGTGGAACAAAAAGATTTGAAGAAGCCTACTGTTCCAGTTCAGTAGTGGGTATCAGGCCCCCTTCACTGTCCATCTGTCTTGGACCTAAGATAGTACTTTAATTCTGAAAAACAAGTCTTTGTCTCTGTTCTTTGTTATGAAGTACCCATAACTAGCACATCTTGTTTTTAGTTTGTTACTGCCTAGCATGGAATCATGCTTCACTGACAGTGGAAATTAAAACTGAGGCAATTGACATAAATTTTTAAGCAAAAGCATTAATTGGAAAGCAAAATAAAAAAGTATTGAAGGACTTTGTATTCTAGAGTGGAAAGCAGAAGAGGGAAAACCATGGGAATAATAAGCCAGGACCCTTAAAAAGTAATGAAAGACTTGGCGTGGTGGCATGCATCTGTAATCCCAGCGCTTGGGAGGCTGAAAACAGAATCATTATGAGTCTGATCTATGTAGTGAGACTCTGTAGACCCTGTACTAAATACATAAAAAAGAAAAAAAATTAATGAAGAGAGAAACCCTGGCAAATAACAAGCCAGGACCCTTAAAAAGTAAGAGAAAATAGGGAAAGGACTGCAACTTGAGCTGAGGAGGGACATGGTGCTAAAAAGACCAAATTGATATATTAATAAAAGAACAGTACTAGCTTTTGTGACATCATTGGCATGGGCTGCTTGCTGATAATTTTCCCATTCAGTCATGAAGTGACTTTTTCAAAGAGTATGTCTAAATATTTTCGGTGGTTTGTTCCTAGTGTAAGGTATGGGTCTGTAGCTGGACTTGCCCTTGGAGCCATCATTATGCCCCTTTGGTATGTTACAATATATTTGGTCCTCAAAATAAGATTAGAAGATAAGGGAAGAACATATTCTATACATTATTACCAAAGGTAAATAGGGAGAAAGATCATCAGTAGGTAACAGGTTATGGACTGAATACTAAGGATCACTCCATCTCTTGTCCTCATGAGGGTCCTGGTCCTGTTTCATTACTGGAGTTTTCCAATGCTATGATCACCCCACTAAGGACATCCCCACATGGTAGATTTCTATGGTCAACTAACAAACTGTGCCACCGTCTTCACCTCTAATTAAAACTTCCAACTCCCACCATTGACCACATGAAACTCTCACACAGAGTCCCATAATTCTGCATTATTTGATTGTGGTTTTGTTATGAATATCTGACACTTGGTGAACATTCACTAAAGGCCAGGAGGCCTTGTCACTGAACTGTAAGTGTTCCCAAGTTCCCAAGTATTAACCTGAAAAAAAAAAATTCAAGATGATTATTGAAGAAAATCAGGGATTTTTAGTGAAGGTGTGGAATTTTGCCTTTTTTTTTTTTTTTTTTTTTTCCTTTCAGAACTCAGGATTGAACTCAGGCCCTTGCACTTGCCAGGGAAGCGCTTATTCCACTGAGCCATCTCCC
>NDGM011255602.1:0-11739 GCA_002564305.1 Octomys mimax | reverse complement strand
CTCAGGCCCTTGCACTTGCCAGGGAAGCGCTTATTCCACTGAGCCATCTCCCTGGCCCCTGAATTTTGCCTTTTTAAAAAATAAAAAATACCATATATGTTCATAGGTTGGGTTGAATAGACCAAGTGAAGGACATTTATCAGGTACACAATAAGGAAGCTGGTAAATAGAATGCATTTGGCCTTAAACAGTGAGTGGCAAGTGCTCAGCATTCATCACCTGTTCTTTCAGTGAAGAGTCAGGAGCCAGTGTTTTCTCCTCTATGGTCCAGCTGAGAACAATAGATTTCAGCCTCCAAGCATGGCAAGTTAGAAATGTGTGTTTAATTCTTCTTCCTGCTTTGCTCTGTTTGCCTGTGGATCAGTGAGAGCTTGACATCAGCACAAATCCTAATGTATTTGGCAGGAATGAAGATTATTTAACATTGGGTAACAAAGAGGCACTTAGTAAAGAGCAAAGATGGATGAGGAAAGGGACAAAAAAGAGGTAGCAAACACTAAAATCATGTTCCTTTAGAAAAGAGTTGGTAGGCCTTTTTTTCTCAGCTTGAGGCAAGTCTCTAAATGTCGAAATATCTATGATGACTGTACTATTTTGTCTGCAAAAGTAATGAAGACCCTAATTAAAGTAAGATACTTGCTCTTTTTTTGTGAACTGGAGACTTCTTGTCCTTTGTGTGGTTAACTTCGGTGGACTGCTGAGCAGCTGATTTGACTGAGGCTTGGTTCTGCACAAGGGCAGTGAGCCATAGGGGAGGGTGGACAGCGTTACCTAACTTCTTTCAGCCCCTCAGTTGGAATATAATCTAAAAGAATTTAAAACATGATTTGCTGTAACATGCCAATAATGGACTGAAATAAAAATAGGGTTGTACCATAAGATATACAGAGATTACTTAGGTGAAAATTTGGCCAGAGAGTTAAACCTGTTCTCCTGGGGCTTGAGGCAGGCTTTTCTCCACAAGCCCTCCCATCTTTCAGGTCTTGCAAAATATTGGAGTTAATTGGTAGGAAGTATTTGAAAAGCCAACTAAGACATGAAATTAGCTTTATGAGGAAATGAATGTGCTCTTAGAATACCTTTGCCTTTTTTAATACCACCAGTATGTTACATGGGCTCTTCTGTTCTTCAGTGAGAATGATTATTAGCTCCCATCCATCGCATTGTACAGTATGGTCACGTGAGCACAGAAAGCTTATATACTTGGCAATAAGTCCTAAAGACATTCATATTTTAAAAATTGTTTGAAGGAAAACTGTTTTTCAATAAATTTTGTTATGACTTCTCTCTAGTTTTTATTTCTCATTTAGAATTATCTTGGGATCAGATTTCTTTTCTGTTTATTGGCTTTTTACTAGGTTTCTTCCTAAGACAGAAACATTTCAGAGATGGAGTAACAAGAGGACCAGTAAACTGTATAGAATTCTAGATTTCTTTTTTTCTGCTTTTGGTTAGTTGTGGTAGAATAAATACTAGTGTAATTAAATTATATGAAAATTTTATAGTCACTCTTATGACCAAGTAAAGTTATTTCTCAATCTAATACACATTTCTCTGTCATTATTCTTATATATTTGGCTTTTCTTTGGGAAATACCATATTTCCATTTAGTCATATATAAATTATAAGCTATTTCTCATAATATCTGTTGCTATCATTTTAATGACAGAACTCTGAATTTATTATAGGTTACTCAGTTAACCTAAAATCTAAAAATCAGATTTTTAGAAGCTTGCTTTTCCTACTTTTTTTTTAAGTGCAGCTTGTAATGTATAATCACCCAGGATCAACAAGCTTATGTTGTGGAATATCTTCAACGAGTGACACTAACTGTAGAATCCTGTCCTAAATCACTTTTCCATTCCTAGGTAGTTAACACATGTTATTCATAAATGTTATGGGTTAGATGTAAGCCTCTAATAAATGTAAGTGTAGGATATTCTCTAGAAAATGGAAAGGGAATTTTTAGAAGTCTGAAATTTATTCTTCTATTCAAAGGAAAAGATGCCATTCAAGCCCTACCCTAGTTTGCGGCCGTGAACACATGCCAGTTAAACACTGAATAAAGTTCATGAAGGTAATAAGATGGAATGCATTGCATTTCCTGTCCCAAAAGACTCTCGACAGCATTTTACAATATGAGACATTTTTACAGGAGGAAAAATGTTTAACATTCACACCAGTGAACACATACCTTTGGGAAGATAGAAACAGGAAACTAACTCCTTTATTTGTTCTAATAGGAATCAGCTGTCTAGTTTTCTTCTCTTCTATGAATTTAAAGATTTTATTCGTTGAAACAAAGTCCACATTAAGATGTAGATGTTGGAATGTTGAAGCACCAGGCAAAGAGACACTCCACTAAATACATCTGGATTGTCTAATTAGATTTTGAGGCTTTCCCCAAAACATTTTGTTTCTGAATCCTGCTATATTTCTCTGAATTTGACATTCAGTAGTGATTTGCAAAGTGAGAGGGTCAGGATGTTGTGGACTGGATATGGAGGGTAGAGATACGGAGATGTAAATGATGGCTCGTTTCTTTCTTATATGTTTTAATGAACGCTGGTGTTACTTAGGGAGCTAGTCACTGAAATGGTAATAAACTTAGATGGAATGACCAGATGTGTTAGATTTCAGATGTAAAGAGTTGCTGTATTTTTGAGATATCCATGTGGAAATAGCAAATAGGAAATACAGGTCTATCCTTCAAAGGAAACGTCTTAGTTGAAGATTTAAGTTGTGATGGTGTGTGTATAGGAGTAATTTCAGTTAGGAGAGTGAATACAGTTACTTAATGATTTATCAGCCGCAAAGAGGAAGGTGAGACCAGACAAGAGAGAGAGAGAGGAATAGTTCAAGAAGTGGGGAGAGTTCGAGGACAGTGTTAATGTCATGGAAGCCAAGACAAGACAACATTTGAAGGTCAAAAAACCCTGACAACTTGAATAATAAAATATGTAACTTTCCCCCACCAATTAAAACATAGTCAAATGTTGGTAGCATCATAATCTAAACTTTCTCATAGAAAAGTTACTGTGCTTTCCACCTAGCCAGGATTCACCATTTCTAACTGGCTGCCTGGTATATTTTTACCACCATGACACAACAGGAAAACTTCTAACCTCTACATTCCAAGCATCATTTCTCCCTTGCCTGGAATAATTTTGCTTTAATATCACCTGTGGGAAATGTATCTAGTTTGCCCCTCCGTTTTTTTCTATCTCATATGAGATTATAATGATCTTCACTTGTGTTGATGGTTTGGATAATAACAGGAAAATATCATTATTGCTGAGGTATCCTGATTAAGGCAGTTTCCTAGGGGAAAGCATCAGATTCCCATAATAAAGTTATAGCCCAAATTTTTTAAATTTATGTTTTTAAAAAGTGTTTTCTTTTCACATGGAAGCATCAAGGGCTTTTATTGAAATAAACATAATGGGAGAGCTCTTGATAGACCTGTTGTGGTTGAGTAGTGAAATAGTGTGTCCCCTTTCAATTTTGTTTACTACCTTGAAGTTTCTGAATTGGACAGTCACTATTAGGCTAGACTGTAATTCAGTGAACCCATTATTTTAAAAGAATGAAGTCATTAAAATAGCAGTGACTATTTACTTAAGCCTACCTTTAAGTTTATAACAAAAATTGCACTTCGTGGATTTCAAGATACTTCACCCAATATGCTAGCATTAAATCAATCAATTTTTTTTTAAAAAAGGTGTTAACTGGTACTTTTTTTTATGTATTAAGAAACAAATTTAAATAAGCAATACTCAGTTGATCTAATTGTACTTTCTCTGTATAAGGAATTCCTTAAAAATTAAAAAAATAATAAAAACAGTATTCCTTTTATAGTTGAAGAACAGAAGTATATGCAGTTAATTCTTTTAAGCCAGTTAAACTGTCTTAGCACTATAAACCTTGATTTATGCTAAAGAGTTTTCATATATTAAATTTCATAGCCATAAAAACTTCTTTTCTGAAATAAGAAACAGGCCATTGTCTGTTACTTTTGTATATATCTCCATCCATATTTGCTCCCATAATTCTGGGCTCTATTCTCTCTCAGAACTGTTTGGCCACTTTCATGGCTGTAGAAATTATCTGTATGGCACCAACTTCTAATCTTTATCTTGGTCAAGTGTAGTGATCCATGCCTACAATCCAAGGACTCAGAAGACTGAGGTAGGAAGATCATCATGAGTTTCAGCCCATGTTGCAATTCATACTGAGTTCAAGGCCTGTCTGTGTTACGTAGTGAGAGTCTGTCTCAAAAATTGATCTTTATCTTGAGTTCCACTTTTTAAAAGTTTTAATAATTATTTGTATTGTAAATATCTAGAAACCAAATTCAATGTAAAATGGAACTTATAATTTCCATCTTGGCTTCTCCACAGAATACATATAAAAATAACCCAAATATATATATATCAGAAGTGGGTCCAACTCCTTGCTTCCTTTCACTCCCCAAACTATAAAACATTCTATCCCTTGTCTTTTCTCTTACTAAATACAATTTTAAGTGTTGGTACCCTCCTCTTGGTCATGCATGTGAAAGCTGTCTACATTGTACAACGTCAAGTCAGCTATCATCTTTCTTTATACTAAAGTTACTGATTTTTCAACACTCATCATATTACTGCTGATTTAGAACTGTCCAGCAGCTCCCCTTTACCTGATGGATGAAGTTTCAATTTGTCTACATGTCCTAAGGGTGCCGCACAGTACTATGCCAGCATGCCTTTGTCCAGTCTCTTGTTTAGTACCTTCTCTGTACTCTTCACCCCAGCAAACCATTTATCAGTTGAAAAACACTTTTTATTGGAGCCAACCCCATCCTGTGCTACTTTCTTCAAACATGTCTGTGATTTGAGAGGCAACTCAGGTGTACTTTTTTTCTTGATGCCAAATTATGGCTTTTTTTTTTTTTTCCTTGTCTCTTCTTACCCCATTGTGTAGACTTAGAAATACATATCCTTTTACATTTTTATTAACATTGTACAGAAAGCTTTGTTCCCTGGTGCTTTTTATAAAACAGATAAACCTAGATTTGAAGGCTGCTTTGATCAGGATCTACTATGAAGCCAAGTTATTTGACTTTTCTAAACCTTGTTTTTCTCATCCAATCTGGGAATTATAACAGTATCTTTCTCAAAACATTGTCATAATTACCTCATACAAACTAAATAAAGCTTTTGACACATTAAACACTGCACCTGCCACATAGTCTCTTTGTTTTGGTGGTGGTTATATTTGTCATTCTTTCACCATTATGGATATCAGTAACTTGTCTTGGTAATGTTTTAGAGCTCAGATTCTGAAATCAGTCTGTGTTTGAATCTGATTTTGCCACTTGCTAGATGTATGACCTTGAATTTTGTGCTTTTTAAACATTGATCTTGAAACTAAGCGGTAATATTCATTTTCTCTGGAACTATGGAATCAAGATACGGATCCAGCACCCTTAGCATAGAAATGCCTGAACATTTTAGGGTAAATATTTTAAGCAAAGATGAGAAAATTAATATAAATTGAGTAGTGACTATAGTCATTTCTTGTACTTTTGTCATCTTGATAGAAGAGAAAAACTGAGCAGGAAAATAGGAGTTGTATTTATATGCAGAAAGGTATTTTGAGGAGGCACGATCCTTAGAGAGTGACTATCCATACACAGGCCTTTTCTCTTTTCAGGGTTACAAAAACACACTTCTGAGCTTTCCAGAATCCTTCTCCTGTGGCCACCACCGACCCCATCGTCCATCTGTGGCCCCATCAGAATGAGCTTGTGGTTATGGTCCTTTTACTCTGCATACAAACACCTTTAAAATGAGCTCTGCATCACGCAGATGCCTTCTGGTACTTCTAGTCTGGGTCCAGGCAATCCTGAAACTGAGTTAGAAGGTGCGTGTGCTTTCTGCAATTCTCCAAGACTTGTTGCTTCTTCTCCTTACTTTCTCCTGTATACTTTCTACAAGGCAGTAACAGAAGAGTCAGAGTTTAACACCATGCACGCACTGTTGAGGAAACCAACACAGAACCTAAGTGGAAACACAACCTAGTGCTCTACTCTTATGGTATACTGGTCTTAGCAACAGGAGAGGAGACAGATTGTTTACCTGGTGGAGGTAGGGGCAGGCTTCTGGGTTCTGTGTACAGTCACAGTCCGCACAGCTGAGGCTCACATGAGGAAGGAGAATCCCACTGTTTTAGTTCTAAAGGACCAAACTCCCTTCGCTGTTGAAACTTTACACAGTGATCTGTGAGGGTCCTGGTTCATGGCCAAGTGTCCCTACAATACAACACATGGAAGACAGGAATGTTCCCACCTCAGGGAAAGAGAGTTGTGCCCCACCAGGAAAACTCGTCGTGGGTTCTCACACACCCTGTATCTTAAAGAGTCCTGGAATTGCCAATCAGAGAAAAATCAAGATTTTTTTTTTTTGGTCTGTTCTGAATATTTTATTTCAAATTTCAGGTTTGTTGAAATACTGGAGTCTGTTTTCAGTACTTTAAATATTGAAGATTAGGAAATCATCAAAAAATAGACATAATTTAAAAGCAATTAGAATGAGTTCAGCAATTTGGGATCTTTTTTTCAATACCATAGATAATAAACATGATTATTACTTTCCCTTTTGGAAAAAAAAAGAATCACAAACTCTGGAAGCTGCCCCTTGACTGCATGAGGCTTTGGAGGGACAACTAGACACAAACCATAACAGTGGTGATATAGGGATCCAACATTTTGTCTCTATGGTGAGCTAGTTCTCACAGTACCACTTCACAAATAAACTACCTATGTTCCACTAATTTGTATAGTTACTTGTTTGTGTAACACGTTGGCACATACACAAGGCTCTGTGGGGGAGCCTGATTCCATTTCTAGAAAAGCGAGCAGATTTGGGCTTCCTTGGCAAATGCCTCCAAGAAAGCAGTGATACCACAGTATCCCTAGAGCCTCATGTGTCTGTTGAGAGCTGCCAGGATTGTAAATACAGCATTTTCACACGAAGGGCCAGAGTGTGTGGTTCTTCAGCCCTACATTCTTCCAACATGCCACAGTTTTGGAGATTTCTAGTTAAAACCTTGCTTAATAAGCAAATGATAGCTGATGGGTGAAGAAGTTTTATTTTTTTCTCTCATCATCTCCTTTTTCTCTCCTTTGTAGCAAAGGCAGACTTATTGGTAATGGTTTAGGAAACAAGTGGGATTCAAGACAGACTAGAGAGCAACAGTGACAAAGTGGCCTCTTGTTCCTGTTTTAATGTTTCAGAATAATTTAGCTTTTAGTCCTTTCTAGATGTATCATGTCTATAGATGTACTACCAGGATGTTCTTTCTGTATGAGAATTTCATACATGTATGATTGTTCTCTCCCCCTCATTTTTTATTGAGTGGACAGAAGAAAATTTTCTGTGAAACAGAAATTATCAAGTATTAAAAGCTATTCAGCCTTTAATACCTTTTTCCCTGTTCAATGCCTAGAACAGGGCAGTGTGGACCAAACCCAGTTTCGACTTTTACGTATTATTTTGAATGGTCTATACATTGCTTAGGTTTGTAAATGTCTTAATTGATGAACTTAATTGATGAACTAAAAACAGAAAAATGTACTGAAGATAATATAACATCCTGAGGTGGAGAGACCAGATCTTAGAGGGAATGAGGGCTGGCTTCTTGATAGTATTTTGCTACTGTTTGGAGAAGGAAAAAAAAAAAAAAGCAGCAAGGTGGCCAGTGCAATCCTGAAGGGATCCCCTGAGGGTCAGTTTTCTTAGTAGTGAAGCAACAGAGGACTGTTCTGGCATGGTGGAGTAAAGTGTGCCAAGGCAGCCTCATTGAGATATACTTGAGCCTGTGTCTCAGAGGTGCGAGTTTTTCTCTAACCACCATCTCATTTCATACCTGTGTGCTGAGAAGCTTGAATGCCACAACATGGAGTGAGTTGTAGTATAACAATACCTGCTCCATGGGCCAGGAGGTAGCTCAGCAGCACAAGTGCCTGCTTAGCAAGTGCAAGGTCCTGAGTTTGATCCCAGGTACTGAAATAAATAAATAAATAAACAAACAAATAAATAAATAACATGGCCCACTGAATCCTTATTTTCAAAATTGCATAACTCTGTGAATGTGTAGCAAGAGAGAGTGGCTGTCAGATTGGAAGATAAAGCCCAGAGCCTTTCTGGGCCTTCAATCTGTTCATCTTCATCTTCCCATTTGGTATTTTCATGGTAAACATAGGCAAACTGACTGGATAAACTTGATGAACAACTTGCGTATTTATAAGGTAGATCATCTAATGACTTCTAAAAGTAAAGCATCTTTGTAAAGTACAGTATTGATGTTTTTGTTGATGATGAACTCCTGTGTAGTTGAAAATGATCCATTAGAATAAACTTAGTTTTTATTCAGCCTATATTTAATAAAATCTATTTCATAAACTCATAATTTTCCCCTGCCAAAACCTAACAGATTTTATAGGAAAGCTTATTTTCAATTGTGGAGAGTTTTCTTTTTTCTTTTTCTAAATGGGAAACTGTTCCTGATATGGACTGAAGAGGATTCCCAATGTTTGTGCAGCTGATGTGAAAGCATTATCTCTTACACTAACGTCCGTTCATGTCATAGAGATTGCAGATGAAAAATGTTTGAAATTGCACAAATGAGGCTTCCTTTACTGTGTGTGTAGTGTAGACAACACATCTCACATTTAGTTTGGGTATCCCGACAGTATATTACCACCAGCAATGTGAGAATAAATTAATACCTCAGACAATATATTTTAGAAAGAGGTTTCTCATAAAGCAATCGTAGGTGTGTACTATGAATTTGTTCCACTAATAATAAAGTATTTTGTGAAGAGTCTCCTATTCTTTGATAAGAGACAAGTTAGTGCAGTCTATGTGCTCAACCAGTTTTATTTTAAGGAATACTTGTTAAGTGTTTGTGTATATGGCAGCGTAGCTTAAATCTACTGAACTGTTTATTGTTCGGCTCCATTTTGGGGGGCTTTTAAAGGAGCCTCTCCTCTTTTAAAAGAGCCTTTAATTTGACATCAAACACTAAAGTGGAATTTTATAAATGTCCTGTGTCAGTGTAGACTAACTGAAACTGTTCTCACCACATTTTTATGGCTTATAAATGTCTTTTTAGAAAAACTTTATAGGGCTGGGGAGGTAGCTCAGCAGTTACCAAAACTGGGCAATCCTAGCATTGGGGAGGCTGAGACAGGACAATCACTATGAGTTGGAGTTGCGTAGTGAAACCCTGTAACAATAAATAAAATATTTTTTAAAAAATCAAATAAATTTTGTATTTATAGTATCTTCTATATTATTCTACCATGAATGATCTTATATATTATTCTATATATTTCAGCCATGAAAATAGTAAGCTTTTTAGTTTCCTTAAGATTATATCTCAGGATGTAGAAAGCATCATCAATAGACCATTTACTAGGTAGCACATAGAGAAATTGAAATTATAGGTTATTGATATGGAAAAAAGATTTAAAATATGTAGAAATTCAAAACAATGTGAAATCTGATGTTTCTGAATGTACATATATATACATGTATATATAAGACTGTTGCATGCATATATCGCTAATACCAATCACAAACACACATACATGCATACACACACTCAAATGAGAAAGATAGAGTTGTTATTTGAGCTATTGGTAGTTTATCAAATTTCCAACTGGAAATGGAAGTGAAAGATTGAAAATGGCTACATTTATGTCTTTTTGTTAATATGTTTGTTAATAACAAAGGAAATAAGTAGGATAGGTAGCCAGAGGTTGTTTTCATATTTGTTAAGGAAAAGGAATTCCAGTGACAGTAAACTGTCAACAATATTATATTAATATAAGCAACATTATATTCATTTAAGCATGTAATAACTAATAAAAGCATCTCTGAGGCAAGAGAAGTTTAGGGAAGAATAATTTATTGACGAAGTGGTGGCAAGTATCAACTAACCTATGATGTAGATGATTTTGAAATGGAGTCTTAAAAAATATATTACCCTTTCCACACTTCTGAAGCTTGTGTCCCAACTTCAGCGACACTTTATTATCTTATTACCAGTATTTAGAAAGCCAGTGGGCAGTGAAGTGCAATACTTAATACTTCAGTAAGTATGGGCTGGCTAGATAGCTCAGCAGACTAAAGCACCTGCTTAGACAGGCTCAGGCACCTGGATTTGATCCCCAGTGTGCTGTGCCAACCCCACCCATTGAGACTGGGCGGGGTGGTACGAGCCTATAATCTCAGTCCTTCGGAAGCTGAAAACAGTAGGATCACTACAAGTCCGATATTAAGAAAAAGGAATTCCAGTGACAATAAACTATCAACAATATTATATTAATATAAGCAACATTTGTACTGAAATACAAAAAAGAAAGACAGACAGACTTCAGTAAGTCAGTATCTTCTCACTTTAAAACACAAATGGCTTTAACTTGCATTCTATTCTATATGTGCTGCCAAAGAAAAAATATGGAATGCTTCACAAATTTGTATGTCATTCTAGTCTAGAGACTATGGTGACTCTTGCCAAGATAATATGAGTGCTTTATAATTCTTGAGAAATATCTCTGAAAAGGAAATCAAGATTATTTTGTTGCTGTATAAAAAGGCCTTTTTTAGATATTTTAAATTCATTGAGTATACTATCATCAGAATCATTATTATTATTAATATAGCTATCTCTACTAGATGGTGCATGGGGAATAAGGAGCCCTGAATATTATAGAATTCATTTTTCTCTGTGCTATCACTAATTGGCTGTTAGGGGAATATAGAAATATATGAGAGGATAGAGGAAAAAGGATGATAACATATGGTGAACTTTTTATTAAAATTATTCTGTAGATAGGATGAAGGAGGTAGCCATAGAAAACGAGATCTATCAGATTGCACCTTTGAATATGTCTATATGGAGTGTTAAAGTACATCTTATTTTTTATACAAACCTTGTGTTAGAAGAAAATATTCCTGAAATTAGAGTCAGAAAAGGCCTCTTATGTTCTACTGGAGCTGGTGTCTTGAAAATCCCTTATTAGACCTGACAGTCTGCCGTGCCCAGGGATCCTGCAGCTCTTTATATGTGAAGCTGCCTGAATTAGAGTCCTTGTTTGTCCCCTTCATGCAGCTAGCCCAGAAATAAACAAAATCCAAGTTCTTGATTTGACAGTTGTCGTCTTCTTGGACCATTACTTCTTGACTTCTTTCTTGAGGTGCTTTTGAGAAACTTGAGGGTGTCTCCAATGTCAGAATATTTTCAGGCATTTAGCTTCTTCAGTGATATCTTGTATCTGATGTATTCTGGATTGAAACTATAAGTGGAAGAAATTGTAGCTGGTTCCATTAAAGTAATAATTGGGCAAAAACAGCTTACAAATACAGTTGTGGGGTGAAAATTTCTGCCGTGTTCTAGGGACCCCCAAATCCAGTCCTAGCCCAGGCCCGGTGAGTGTGTGGGAGAGCTTCGGGCTACCCTGCGTGAGCAGGACCTGCCAGTCCCAGCCCAGGCGCATCATGGGTAAGACCCTCTTCCACCCCCTTGGGACTCCCACCAACACTCTGCAGCACCCCACCCTGCCTGCCCAGTGAGAATTTATGCCGCGTTTGGGGACCACCAGATCCAGTCCTGGCCCAGGCCTGGTGAGTGGGAGAGCTGCCTCTCCCCCTTACTCCACCTTGTCCCCTCCAGACTCAGCTCAGGCCTGGC
>NDGM011255600.1:0-15148 GCA_002564305.1 Octomys mimax | reverse complement strand
TTAGCTTAGCTTGTTCTAAGTAGGTGCTTTAGACCACTGAGCCATCTCACCAGCCCCTATGTTGCTTTGTTGTTATCTTTGTTGTTTTTGTTTTTTTCCTCTAAAATGAAATTGTTAAAAATCAGATAATGAGCTCCAAGCATTTAGAATAGCGCTTTTGTTGTTACTATTGTTGTGATTATTGTTACTTATAACCCTTTAGGATTTGGTTACTAGCATCATAAGTGCCTAAAGTAGAATAAGCTAGATGTTTTCTTACCATGAAACCAGAAGTCAGGAGGTAGGCATGGCTGGCATTGTTCAGTAGTTCAAGAGTTCAGTCCCGAGATCTCTTCAATAATTTTAGTTTTCGGTTGTGGCTGCCTCTTGGTTCCAAAGTAGCTCTTCTGCCTGGAGTATCATGTGCTCATTCAAGGCAGAAAGATCTCAAGGGCAGAGAGCAAAAGATGACAGCCAGCTGAGGGAACCTTCTGGTAAGCCTTACCCAATAACGTTTGCTGACTAATAACAGAAATTAGTCACAGTCTCCTCCTCACTTGGAATAGAGAATCAGCATCAGTGCAGACTATTCTCCATGCACATGTATTCACATTTTACCCACAAGTGTCTTTTGTAGCAAAACAACAATAACAAATAAAAGAAGTTTCTGGTCTATGATGTGATCAAGAATCATATGTTGCATCTGGTTCCCCTTTCTGTCCACTAACTTAGCAGTTTCCTGACTATTCTTGTCATTCATGACCTGATCAGCATGCATGCCATCATCTTGGGGCCAAACCACCCCCGCCACCCTGGCAGTTGTGCCTCTCCACAGGACGGAGATGCTGGGAAACACGTGGCTTCCTGCCATACACAGGATAGGCCCCCAGAGTGGGAGGACATTCGGGAATCAATAGTAATACTCATGTAGTAATGGCTTTGTGATGGACACTTTATAATACTTTCTATACAGTAGTTCATTGAACTTTCATAATTCTGCATAATAGACTCCTACATTATTGATGTATAATTTGAGGAAGAGAGAAATACAGTAACTTGTTCCAAATCAGCCAGGTTATGACAGGGCCCTGAGTCAGATTCCATCCTGACTGAATTGTTGGCTACTAGCTCTGAAACTCTCAGTTTGTACTCCCACCACTCTAGGAGACTGAAGAAGAAGGATAACAAGTTCAAGCCTAGCTTGGATAATATTGAAATCTTGTCTCAAAGTTTTACATTTTTAAAAAGATTAAAGATGTACTTCAGTGTGAAGGTTCCAGATTCAATCTCCAGTATCACAGAAACAAAAATGAAAAACAATTGCAACTTTAATCTTATCAACTAAAGAATGGTAATACTCAGTAGAATTGTGAAGATGCATGCAATTGCTAAAACACTGTTGCAAGGACTATCTTAGGAGTCAATTTTTAAATATAAACATTGTAAAGTTATCGTAAATTATAATGAGATAGAGTACCTCTCAGATACTTTCTGAAAAACCAGTGGAGCTTAGGAAGAAGGTAAGAAGCAACACGTATCTATTCATAATTTTAGAGGTATTTTAGGCACTAGAGAGGACCAGATACAAAATTACCTTAAAGCAGAAGATACCAGATAATAAGGAGTCATCAGACAAAATTTAGGGATGCATTTAAGACTCCTGAGGGATCAGGGAGATGGCTCAGTAGGATAAGCACTTGACTGGCAAACACAAGGATCTGAGTTCAATCCCTGGTTCCGCAAAAAAAAACAAAACAAAACAAAACAAAAAACCACACACACACACACACATACACACAAAAAACCACACACACACACAAAAACCAAACTCCTGAGTCTTAATATTTTTTCAAACATGATCTATTTTTCAAAAAGAGAAAGACCAGCTCCATTCTGCACAGGGTTTGAGGGTAATTACCTTCCAGTTGTAAGAGGCAGTTGTTCTCATTAGCAGGTGGCAGTGAGAAGATCAAGAGGATGTTGGGTCTCCAGAATTCTCAAATGTGTAGTCCTTTGATTGTGAGATCTTTGTTCTGTCTTTCAGTATTTCAAATATAGCCTCTTAGCATACCAAGAAGATAAGGATCTATGAAATACTGTAAGTCTTAAGTTATTTCCACATTTTTAAACAGCATGTAAGCAGATTTGTGGGAATACTCAGCCTGAGGGCTTTTGGGGCTTTGTTGCTCTAACAGTAAATGAGGTCAGACTTAGATATTTTTTATCTCCTTTTTATTAAGTCTTGAATGTTTCCATCAGAAAACTCTTGATTTCCTGTCCCCTCCCACCTCTTCTTCACAATTGTCCACTTATGAGTACTTTGGGAGCTAAAAATAACTGAGGACTTGGAGAAGAAAGATAAAACAAGAGGAGGGAACCAAACATAGATTTGGCAATGCCAGGCACAGTAGTCCCTGCACTCAAGAGGCTGAGGCAACTTGGAGAGACTCTCAAACTTAAAAATCAAAAGGTGCTGCCAGCAATGTGGCTCTGTGTTAAAGTGCTTGTCTAGAATATACAAAGCCTTGTGCTCCATCCTTAGCACCTAGGAAAGAAAGCTTCAGGAAGGATTCAAGGCTCAGCTGGGTAGGGCTTCCTGCTTAGGGCACCTCAGCTCCATCTCAACCCTGCTCGCCAAGGCTCAATCTTCCATTGCTGCCTCAACTGTAGTTCCCCAGAGCTGCTTGTGTCACTTCTTATAAGTGCAGTTCTTTCAACTACATCTTCTGTTCAGCCAGTAGGATGACCATTCTAAAGCAGCCCTCCCAGAAGTCCCTGGTAGAAGCAGAACTAGTGCAAAATAAAAATGTGGTGCCCTTTGCTCAGAATTCATTATGGATTTCAAGATGGCAAAGTGGAATAAACCATGTTGTCCTGTGTGATAGCAGATTGTAAGCCCAAGAAGCCAGAGCTGGCTTAGCAACCCCTATGAGGTGAAAGTTGATTTTCTGTTGAAAACATGGATGCATTTAAAACTCCTGTTAGCCAGTGTGGTGATTACAAGTCTGTAATCCCAGCACTCTGGGAGGCTGAGGCAGGAGGATCACAAGTTCAAGCCCAGCCTGGGCAACTTAGTGAGCCCATCTCAAATTTAAAAAGTGAAAAAGGGTTGGGGATGTAGCTTAGTGCAGAGGCCCTGGGTTTATTCCCTAGTGAGCGTGTGCACGTTCACACACACGAAAATGGTCTTTATGAAATATTTTGGGCTGGGGTTGTAGTAGCTCAGTGCTAAGGCCCTGGGTTCATTCCCTAGTGCACACGCATGCACACGTGCACACACACACACACACACACACACACACACACAGGAATACTGTTTATCACTTCCATTTGCCTCTATGCACTATAGTCATTTTATTTGATCACACAGCTTTCTTTTCAGACTATGAGCTTCTGAGTCAAGTCTCATTCATCTTTGAATTATTGTAGCTGGGATGCTGGTTGGTTGGTTAGCTAAGTAAATGGCAGAAGGGAAAATTAGATACACTAGAGATGGGAATAGTCTACAGTGATGCGATCCTTTTAGTGCCCAAGTGCCCAAATGGCAACCCCAAACCCACTTGTTTATTGCCCAATGTCAACAGTGCAATTAAACCTGAATACTGAGATTTTGGTTTAAGGAAAACAACTGTTATCTGATGGTCGCCTGCAGGGGCAACTTGGCTGAGCTCTAACAGGCCTCTGCATGCCCTCTGTGGCTTGTGTGTCAGAGGTTCGCCACCACTGGTGTAGTAGAGCCTTTTAAAGTGTAAAGGCAAATATTTATGAAAATAAGGACCTTGTGTGTCTGGACCACCACCCCAACCCTAATCCCCCGCCAACCCTCCCAGTTCACAGTCAATCCCAGGTACCTTTCGGTGGCTCAGAAGTTTGTAAATGAAAGAAGTTAGCAAGAAGCAAAGGTTTCAGTAGTCATGGCTATGTCTCATGTTTTTCTGTAGACTGCCCCAAAACGTCAGTCGGCTTAGTCTATGCATTTCCCAGAGGCTGTGCTAAGAATCATGAGAGCCTCCTGAAGCCCCTGCCTTGCCACTGGCTCATTTAGACTCCATGCCTTGGCCATCTGGGTCCAGCATCCCATTCTTGCAGGACATTTCAGGTGCTTCCATGACTTGCCAAGTTCATAGCCATGAATTCCTGTGACAAATCACAGGAACTAAGGTATTTCATGCCAGGGGATGAAATTTTGATCACTGAGCAAATGCAACCAAGAGAGTCCCAGTGATGGCTGTATTGTACACTGTGGCTTGGTTCCAAGTCCCCATTTACCTCCTCCCTGATCTATGTGGGCCAGCACTCAAAGGGACACATTTCCTTGGAAACAGTAGTCTTTCAAAAACGGCTGTAAGCCTCCTGATCTTATGAAACCCATTTATGAGAGAGGCTTTGTTGTGGGGCGTTCTGGAGATAATGATATCATTTTATTAGAATACGGGTCCCCTTTTTTTAGGGTATGGGATTCATGACTTGGCTGGATTCTGTGGAAAGGGTCAGTATGTGTTCAGTAAGCTTTTTAATCCCTCAAGGCAGACTGATGCTGAAAGCCTCTCAAGAGCATTCAGAATTAAAGCATAAGTCCAGATACCTGCCTTGCCCGGCCCTGTTTGCTTCACAATGGATAAGACGTGGGTGCCAGTGGGAGCCTTGCAGTGGAAGAATGAAAGACTCATTTTCTATTTCTTGTCATCTCTCTCAGTGTAAAACCCAAGGAGCTGTAGATAACCTGCCTCTGGTTAATGGTGGCCCTGTCTTAAAAAGGAGCCTTGCTTTCTCTATGGAATTTGAAACCAACATCCCTTCATTTGATTCAAACTGATGTTGAATATTCCTTGGGTAGTTTCTCTGTATGCACAGTCTTTTGGCCTGGATCGCCAAGGTAACCTCATTTGGTCCTCTTCCATGGGCCAAGTACACACAGATATGGGAGTGTTACCAATCCTTTCAAAAGCCAGTTTGAGCTACTATCGAGCTTTGAGAGGATTATGATAATGGGACTTTCAGCTCTGATCAGATAAGGGCTTTAATTTAGAGATGGAGCTGTTTGCTTGGCAGTAAGTGCAGCTAGAGAACACAGGGACTACTTTTGTTCTAAAAGTGATACAGTTCAAATTAAATTTTGCCCAAATAGGTACAGAACTGAAAACTTCGGCTTCATTTATACTTTCAAGCAAAGAGATCTGTTTTAGCCATATATCATTTTCATGATGTTTTACCATGTTTAAGTACTACCTGAAATACTTTTTATATTTTTCTTTAAATGTATTTACTGCTATATATTAGTGAATTAATTTTTCTGCCATAAATAGAAAGCTCTTATTACCTGTACTTTTTTTTTTTGGAACCGGGGATTGAACTCAGGCCCTTGTGCTTGCCAGGGAAGCGCTTATTCCACTGAGCCATCTCCCCGGCCCCTACCTGTACTTAATTGGAAGAAATAAACACAATGAAAACAAAACTTAGCAACTTGTAGCTAGCTACCACTGCTTACCAAAGGTTCTGAGCCCAAGGCTTGGCTCCCTGTGGGAGACTGACCTGGGATGAAGACACCTACCACCAAGTTGCAATTTCTACTCTGAGAAAAGGATGGCTGGAAGAGAGCAACATTTTTTTCCTCTCTTCACTTAATTACTTTAGGGTTTTTTAATCCAAGTTGTTCTGAGCCCACTTTTGAAAAACACTGCCTTTAGAAAATCTATTTCATTTGTATCCTGGGTGAGGAAGTAGCTGAAATTATGTGAAATCCTTTTCTAAGTGGATTAATACTCCCCAAGGGAGGCAGACATTTTCCCTAAATTTAAGAAATGTGTGTTGGAATAAACTGACCATAGAAAACAAGACATGGTAAATACATAGAAGCAACAATGCCAGAAATAGCCAAGTACATACCTATCCAACTATCAGCTGCAGAGGAAAAATAGGTTTGTCTGTTCTGTACACTAGCTCTAGCCCTAGCATTAGAAGAGCACTTGACACAGTAGGCTCACAGTAGGCAGTCAACAAGTATCTGTTAAGGTAGGTTATGCGAATTACATTCCTACTGTCCCACCCTTGGCAGAACCCTAAAGATCATGGTTGACACAGTTGGAGAGTTTATGGGAAGATCTGGAGAGAAGGGTAGGGAGAGAGCCCACATGCATGCCCAAGCACAGTGGTTCAGATAAAACCCCTCCGAGGTCCAGGCCTTTGGGGGGCTTCCAAAATGCACACTAGCCCCCACTGTTAAACTCTCTTTTCTCAGACCTGGTCCTGATTACCTTCTGATTAACCAAAAGCATATCATGCACTTGATTCATTTACATCATGCAAAATGAGCTGATGTCTGCACAGAGCATCTTTTATAGAAGCAACAGCTTCTCTTTCTGTACCTACGGGGGTTCCTTTCTAAGAAACCCGGTTTCATGTAAGGACACTATTTGTGGACTTCATTATTTTCTCAGTAACTAAGGACACCTAGAAACTTTCACTAGAGTCAGAGTTCCCCATTAATTCACCATCCGTTTGCTGCTATAGTATTATAGTAGCAATATTACAATAATTTGGTAATTACTACCGAATTCCTAAGAATTCGGTAATAAGAATAAACAGGAGAGGCAAATCACAGTTACAAAAGCAGAGTAGCTGGCTGGAACCAAAGCTTTCCTGGAGCATTGAGCCCACTGTAGCATTACAGAAGCAGCCAGCCCCGGCCTCCAGTGTTTCGTTCACCTGCCTGGATTTCAAGGGTGAGTGAGCCTGAGGGCAGGAAGAAGGTGCCAGAGCTGCGGCGGCACAGGCTTGGGGAAGTTTCCATTTTCAGGAATAGGATGCCCTGACTTAATCTGCGCATTTCCCATATGGGCCAAAGCAACAGAAAATCGTTAGCTCTGTTATACCTGCTAAGTATTTCAGGAAGCTTTTTACCTTCTCATACAAAAGCTAAACTGTAATTTACTGAACCGCAAACCTACTTTCATTTTTTAAACTGAACTTCAACTTTGATGATGCTTTTCTTTTTCTTTTCCTTATTTATTTGTTTGTTTGTCTTTTTGAGATAAGGTAGTGCTACGTAGTCCATTGCTGGCTTTGAAGTCACCATATAGCCTAGGCTGGCCCTGAACTCAGTGATCCTCCTGCTTCAGCCTCCCAAAGGCTGCCATTACTGGTGTGTGGCACACCCCCGGTATATTTTGCTCATCTTTAAAAATCATATCCAGTGAGGCACTGATGAGAACTAGAGTTCCATGATTTACGAAATTAGCACTTCAAACAAAACACTTCTAAAATCAAACTTCAAAGTAAAGATGCTTTGCCCTCTGCCTCTTTGGAGCTGCATCTTCTCTTTGGGAGGGGGTGTGCCTAGGTGCCCACCCAGTGGCCACAGTGACGCAGCTCTCAGTCTGTGAACTAATGAAATCATGTTTCCCTTTCAGGTTCAGTACTTCTTCAAGATCTTGGATAATTAGCGGGACAGAAAGTAAAGAAGTCACAGACTGGGGCAGTCAGACAAGAATGAATCATGGACATGAGGAATGTGTTCATTCTTTTATTGTCCATTGTTTTAACCTGACTGATACAAGATCAACAAGAGCACTGTACTCCTGGCAATTATTACATATGTTAGAACATGGATTTGCACTGTAGACGACATTTAACACCAGTCTATGGGGTACTGCATTGCTTTTATAAAGTTCAAAATAAAGATTTATTTTCAAACAAGTGACTTTGGTTTATTTCATACATTACACTTTTTCTTGCAGAAAAAAATAAAATTGTACAACTGCATAAATATAAAATTCTTCCACCATGAAAATGGTTAAAACATTCAATAAAGACACAGCACCAGCATGTGATGCCTCCAGAGAAAGGAAAAAAGGAAAAGAAAATGTACAGAGCAAACTAATCAGCCCTGTCACTAACCAAAGTGACAGGCAGAGCCAGATCTCAGACACAGCTTTAGAACACACTGGAGGACCAGGGAGGAGATGGCAAGACAGCATTCGGTACAAAGCACAACACAACCCATCACCTTTTTTGTGTTTTTCTGTAGTGTCACTTAAAATTTAAAGGGCAGTTCCCCCATGACAACCCACCCCCTCAAGCCCCAGGGAGAAAAAAAAATAAAGTAATACCTAACATACAGGGGAAGACTATGGAGTGTGTTAAAATTGCTCATTGATGGGCCATTACTTTTGAAAGAGCCAAACAGAAGAGAAAAAAAAAAGGAAAAAAAAAGTACCATGCCAGTTTTATTCCCAGTGAATATTTACACCTTGGACAGCAAACCTTGCTCACATACAGTAGAAAACAGATATGATAAAACATGGCTTGAAAAATGACTGGAGTATGCACCTATTGTACTGTACACTAAATAAAATACACAAGGCAGCAATACTTAGGGGCCAGAAACACTGCTTACTACAAGTCAGTTATTATGGAATCATAATTTACAGTAAAAATGGGCACGTCCCAAGGCTCAATTTTTATTTTTTTCTTTTGTCATTTACAGTAGAATAAATATTTTGTTGCTATTGCTACACTTTAAATTTACATTCTAACCTATTAAATGCAGAAAGCTAGTGTAAAGCATATAGATTAAGTGTAGGTCCCATACGTATGACAGTTTGTTCAAGACTAGTAGGTTTTGTTTTTGTAATTTTTAACTTATTAAATGGCTAGAGGGGAGGATTTGTGCTTGTGATCAGCTCTTAACTTCAATTTTTACATCAAAGCGTCCCTGAAAACGGTCTTTCTCACTGTAACCAATGTTCTCACCGTACGCCTTACACTCAATGCGAACTTCAGTGTCGTAGGTAAGATTGCTGAACTGTACGGCCAGCAGGGGCTGCAGATACTTGGGCTGCAGGAGTTTACCATAGTAAGGATAATACTGCAGAGGAAACCCGGAGTATCCGCCCAGTCCAAAGTACTCCACAATTCCAACTTTATCCTTATCTTCTTCTCGCTAAAACCAAGAGTGAAATGCAGTGTTAATGGTACACATACATACAAGGCACAACCTCATGTAGCAGCTGGCAGGCTACTGCTGGAGGAGCAAAAGCCATCCAGGTATGCCTCACTCAGCTTGCTCTCAGAGTAGGGGACAAAGCGCTGGAAGACACTGGTAGGACCAGATGCTGCAGGAAGAATGTACATCTGGCCTAGTCCGTCCTAGTCACACCAGCCTTGAGAAATGGCCACAGAAGGAAGCTATTTTCACTGTGCAAACAGGGACACTGAGGCAAAACCAAATGAGCATTTCTTTAAGCCAACAATAGCCTCCCTCTGAAGGAAGGCAACAGTGGAAGAATACTCAGGCTGAGTGGGCACAACAAGTGCTGGCGCTACCATCTCCAGATGTTTACCTATTTGCCTATCATGACTTACATAGTTTCTTTTTTGATGTCAGCCTAACATGGCATTGGGGATTCACTTTAATTCTGCCTTTTCTCTCTAAACAACTGTCATCAGCTGTCTGCTTTTAGATCTAGGCTGAAAGCATCTTATTACTTTAAACCTTCCAACATTTTTTAAAAGAAAGCCATATCAAAATTTTTCATGACTTCATCAAAACAAAAAAAAAGCTGGCCCCAATTTACTAACAAATGTTGTAGGGAGGTGCAAGCGTTTTTGTGGGTTAGTTCACCTCTCAGTTCTCTTCCAGTGGACTGAATTCAGATATTTGCATTTCTTACACCAACAGAGAAACTGACAAGCAATTTTATTCTGGCTGTATCTTTCTGTCCTTTGAAGAAGTTTCACCCAGTAGTTAGAGCTTAACTTTCTGAGATTCATATCCAAGTGTGACATTGCTGTTTGCTATATTAAAACTATACTCCATCTTAAAACACCAGCATGCACTCAGCTTCCCACCCCCTCAGTAAGCCTAGAGTGTCCTTACCTTGCCAGTGCACTGAACAGGCAGAACATATGGGTTGTACTTCATCACACCGTAAACATCCGTTTCCAAAGTCTCATTCTTGGGAGGCTACAGATAAAACATACTTCGGTCAGTAAAACATATAGCCTTTTTTTAAAGAAAAACATACGGATTGCAAAATAATAAAACACATCAGGACAGCAAAATGAGTGATCCCCTTAGCCAAGCTAGGGAAATCCACTGGTGAGTGTGTTGAAGGAAAGTGAGCGCCCTGGTTTTGTGAGCATGGCTAAGCTGTGGTACAGCGTAGCACTATGTGGAGCTTGTCATGGGAACCCACAATGCATCCTTACTCAAGGACAATGAGAAATAAGAGACTCCGCCAACCATAATGCTCCTTGCTTGCTAAGATCATGATGATGGCAAAGCTGACTGATATTTGGGCTTTCCTCCTAAGCCAGGGGTACAAAATGCCCTTCTTCTTCCTCTGCAAGGGGGTTTTCATTTTCATTTTTCATCTCCAGGGGTAGGGAGGGAGACTGCTGCCACCTAAGGCGCATTTCTTTGTCAGAAAAGTACAATAAGTAGAACAGCTTAAAGACAGCACTGCTTGAAAGAAAAGATGAGTCCATTAAAGGATCCAGAGAACAGGCTGAAAACGAACTGCTGTCATGAAATATTCACAGCTGTCCCTCAGACATCCTTGGCTAAATCTACCACAGAAGAAGTGATGGAGAACAGTCACCGGCTCATGTCAACATGACATGTGTGGAGTCTGGACTGCAGATGTAACATACACCGGATCTGAGTCTGATAAATGGACAGTTCTTCACTCTCTCAGTAAAGAATTCGTATTTTGGTGTACTACTCTTTACTCTGGAAAATAAGAAAATGATTATCTACAGTTGACTCTTTTGGAAGGGAAAATACTTAGTGATCAAGGAAGTCACCAGGATTTGCCCCAAGATGACACAGGCACACCAAGTGGGATGCTAGGGCACGTGCCATTGCCAAAAGGCACGATCTGAATGGGAGTGACGAATTAGATAGAAGTAGTGATCCATGACCAAATGGCATCTAATTGCAATAGAAAAAAAAAAAAAAAAAAAAAANTAATAGAATACCTAGGCGTGGGAAGAGGCTTTGTGAGGTGCAAACATCCCCAAATGCCTATGATGAGAAACATCAAAGGCGAAGGACTCCGGAGAGCAGAGATTAGCTTAGGATCTTGCACTTGCCAGGTAAGTGTTTATGCTGCTGAGCTATCTCCCCAGCCCTCGTGAACATTTGGATACAAGTTTTATCAAACTAACTGACTCACCAAGTTTTTTGTTTTGTTTTGTTTTAATGTATTTGGTATAGGGTCTCACTGCACAGCTCGGACTCTTAGTGATCCTCCTGTTTTCAGCCTCCCGAGCACTGGGATTATAGGCCGAACCACCATGCCCACCATGCCTGGAGGCAGGGCTGCCACAGCATGTGGTACCTGGGGATCGAACACCCATCTCTGAGCTTGCCTAAGCAGGCGCTTAGTCCACTGAGATTCCTTGCCAGCCCTACCAATTTCTTACACTGCTTATAATCAACATTTAACACAAATAGAGGAAAGTGTTTTACTTAAAGGCTTTGAAAAGTTCCATCCTTCACAAATTATCAAGGCTGAGGCAACCAAAATTGCATTTTTATCATGGACAAAAAAATTCAACTCCTAAGCCATAATGCTGAGAAGAACTAGAATATTTTTCTTCAGAATTTCATGAATAGGCAAATGAAGCCTTAGGACAGAATGACTACTTTTCTCACTCTAGCACATTAATACCAGTGTATTTCTGGCAGCTATTATATTACAAATAAAGTATACTTTCACTATCAAAAGAAAAAGAAAAAGAAAAGAAACTGGCTTGTTTGTGTAACTCAATACACTGCAGAAAATCCCTATCAGAACTAACAACAGCAGTGCTTGCCCTACAACCCCAGGCACCCAGTGCCAGCCACCTAAACTGGGCATGGTGGCGCATGCCTATAATCCCAGGGCTGGGGACACTGCGACAGGAGGACCACTACAAGTCTGAGCTGCATAGCAAGACCCTTTACCAAATAAATAAATAAATAAACAAACAAACTGCTCGTAACACTCATGTTGGGGTTAAATATGCTGGCAGAAGCCACGCGTAAACAAAAAACATAATCGAGGACATGATCTGGAGAGAATGAAATCACCACCTTTGTAAGAGCAGAGAAAGCTCCAATATTTTTTTCTTCCCTTAAAAAAATTAATTTATTCTCACAAAATGGTGAGCAGTTGCAATTTGAATTTCCCAGTGTTCTAGGGTAATGTTTACCATGTTTAAGCTGCAAAAGCCAGCAACATAATTATCAAACCTCGGCCTAGGTGTCCAATTTATTTTATGCAATAAATTCATCATTCAGAAAAAAAGAACTTTTTCTCAGATTACCAGATAACAAGACTAATACACCTGCTCAGTTCCAATAGGCCCAAACCCAGAACAGGACTGGACACCCAGGAGATTGTCACTGGAACCCAGCACTGTGCACAAGGTAGGCCAGCCCAATCTAGAAGATATTTAAATTTAAAATTTTTTCCTATTTTTACTTTCAGAGTTTCCATGCTGCAGAAACTGTTACTTAAGTACTAAGCAGAAGTATTAAGTACAGGACCACAGGGCTCCCTTCAAAATTTGACTTCTCTAACTTTAGAAATTGAAAATCATACCCTACACTCAGAAGTTCAGATCAAACATAAAATCGTTGGTGTTATTCTACTGACTGGGCTTCCGAATTGTCACTTAATACACTTTGAGGTTTCCTCATATTCTCATGCCAGTGAGGTACTTCATCTGAAGTGTGAGCAGCTCCTCTGAACCCTGTCACTAGAAACACGACTTGCCTTTGGTTTGAAGCCCAGCACCCGGTTGAGCTTTATGATGATGCAGGGTTTGCCATCTCTGTAGCCGTAAGTCTCATCATTTATTCCAGAGCAGTTGCCCAGCCAATCAAGCTTGAACCTGCAGACCTTCCGCTCACCCCGTTCGTGGTTAAAGTCTCCTCGTTCCTTGTGTTCACTGGGCACAGCTGAAAGGACAAGTGGTATTTTCACATTGTACCATTACTTCCCTAAGCACCACTGGGAAAAGGGACTGTCTTCCCTGGCATGACTTTCTATTCTGACAAAGGATTATGCTCCATGCACGGCACAGGCTAAGAGAACCACAGATTTCCAGCCGCCTCTCATCTCTGGCCCGCAAGTGGAAAGCTACTTACCAAATGCAATCACTGAGACACAGCCCCACCTCAGAGCTTCCCAGGACCTGGACCTGGTAATGCACATTTGGTCCCTGACAGTATTCTTCTTCCTCTCAATAATGGATTGCTCAGCTACTGAGAAGACTGAAGGGAAACTGGATCAACTGCTTCACAGCAGCATCACTGATACAGGTCAGCACCAGCTTCACTCAGTAACAGGGGCATCAAAATTAGAACAAACCAAAAAGACTGTCAATAATTTTTGAAACTGACAACTTTTTAGTTAGAATCTCCCAGAGTTCTGCCCCTAAATGCATGTTAAACAGTAAAAGAGGGAACAGAATTTTTTTTTTTTCCAATTTCATTCACAATCCAAAGTTGGTTTTCATAAGGGCCGACCAACTAGCTCAGCATATTAAAGTGCCTGCAAGCAGGCACAGGGACCAGGGGTTCGATCCCCAGGCCTGCTGTGCTGACCCCGCCCCCAGGGCATGCTGAAACAGCAACTGAGACCGGGTATGGTAGCATGTGCCTGTAATCCCAGCTCTTGAGAGGTTGTGAAATAGGCAACTCACTAAGAGTCCAATCTAGTAGTGAGACCCTGAACACCCTGTCAACCTTTCCCTAAATATATATTTTTAAAAGATTTTAAAAAAAAAAAACTTTTTATGAGAACATTTGCCTTTGAAAGCACTTAACCAAAAAATATTATTTTATTATGTTTAATTCATACCTCATATAAAAGCCAGCATTCATTGAACATAAAATTCAAAGTTAAAAAGATTTTGCAGGAAAATGATGCAAGTATTTAAATATCTATTTCAAATAATATTAACATTTATAATTTGTTATAATTATTTTAATATGTATTTCTTAAAGTTTACTATTTTCCCTTCAAATGTTAAGATGCTTCAGTGTAATCCTTTTGAAGTGATTCAACCTTATCTTCTGGGTTTTTTAAGTTACTGCCAAGTAAGATGAAAGACTTGTCTAAATTGTGTAAGGAAAGTTCACAGTGAAAACATTTCCTTGGGCTGGCCAGATAGCTCAGCAAATTAAAGCACCTGCTTAAGCAGATGCAGAGTCCTGGGGTTCAATCCCCGGGTTGCCATCCCCCCATGCTGACAAGGTGATTGAGACTGGGTGTGGTGGCACAGCCTGTAATCCCAGCCCTTGGGAGGCTGAAAACAGGAGGATCACTAGGAGTCCAATCTGTGTAGTGAGAACCTGTAGACTCTGTACTAAGTACAAAAAAAAAAAAAAAAGAAAACATTTCCTTTAAATGTCTGTATCTTTCCAAAACGACTTAAAAATGGCAATTTACCCAATATTAAAAACAAATGTTAGTCTTCCATATAAAGAACAGCTGGTATCACTTAAATTTCTGAGAAGACTTTTTTGTTTCATAGTTAAGAAAAATAAACGCGGGAAATTCATTCTCCAGGTAATGGGAAGCAATGTACTCATGTCTATTACTTAGCAGTATATCCCAGGGCCTCCTCCATGCCAAGCAAGTGCTCTGCCATGGAGCTAGCCCTCAGGTCCACTCTTTATCTTTTATAACCCATCTCCTTACCCATAATGTTCAGCTGCAAACACAGGTTCAAACACGACCTGCATTGTAAAATGTACCCTGACCATAACTCCTCGTCCATCAGTATCAGTGTGGTAGCTAATTACACGAGTCACCATGCTCAGAAAGGGACCTATGCTCCTCCTGGCAGGGAGAGCTTCTGAAACGATGAAGACTGAGAAATAAGCAGCTGGACTTCTGCCTGAGTATTTGAAATAAAACTGTCCCTGTGGTCCTGGGGTCTAAGCAGCGTCTAGGAGTATTTTAAAAGTTTAACACCATATCTTCTCAATATGGCTAGAGTTCACTCTTTTAAGTTATTTCTGAAATTTTCCTCCAACATTAAATAACATAAACGAAAAGAATTAATGAAAGAGAAACTGGCCACAGGCATCTATGATGAGTCTACTTACTGCCACAATCTTCAAAAATCATATCATCCTTCTGGGCCGAATCTTTGTACTTGTCCAAGAACC
>NDGM011255599.1:0-10451 GCA_002564305.1 Octomys mimax | reverse complement strand
GATGGCTCAGTGGAATAATTGCTTCCCTGGCAAGCACAAGGGCCTGAGTTCAATCCCCAGTTCCGCCAAAAGAAAAAAAAGAACAACAACAACAAAAAACACCCAAAACAGAAATGGTCCTTCCTTTGTGTAGAACCCTGTCCTGAAAGTTCAAGATTGAGGTAGGAGCCAACCCAGAATATTTGTAAAGAAGAAGAGATATGTTTGATTGTAAACATGGTAAACAAAATTAATTTAGCTTAAAATACCTTTATGTGCCTTGCATTTATGCTTCATTTGATGGTAGTAGGAGATTTTCCCATGGCATGAGTGAGAAACAGGCCTACACAGTTGACAGGGGAACTAACTTAAAGAGTCCTTAGCTTCATAACGGAATTGATTTTCCCAAGGCACAACCGTCAGGTCTCAGCAAAAGAACACTGGTTACAGGTTACTGCGCACCCCAGGAATCTCTCAGAGGTTGTATCTTCTCATCAGGCATTACCTCTTTGTTCATCATTTTCTCATCTGTAGATATACTCTATGTAGTAAAAGGTTTTTAAACTTTCCATAGGTAGTATTGTTGATTAATGCAGAAATGGAAATGGATTTGGATTTCCTGGAAATCCCTTTGTGAGATTTCCGTAGCTTTTTTGGTAACTGGCCCAAGATCAAATATTGCATTTAGTTTTCATGTCTTAGTTTTATTCTGACAATGCTTCAGTTTTTCATGACATGAACATTTTGAGGAGTGTAGAGCTTTTATTGTAGAATGTTTATGTTTTCTTTTGAGGTCCATATTATCCATTTTAGAAAAGAATACCACAGAAGTTTTATCATTTAATCACACAGTGTTGCTTTTTCCCTTATTGTTAATGTTGGTTAGATCTCTTGTTTAAATTTTCCACAATTCACTGGAGTTTTCACAGTAACTATTTTCTCCTTTATCATTTAGTGTAATTCATGGGAGTGGTATTTTTTGAGACTATGTAAATATCCTTTTTCTAATCATACTTCTACTTGTACTAGGTTGAATATCCTTACCTGAAATGCTTGGGACCAGAAGTATTTAGATATTTTTTAAAAAGTCTGGAATATTCACATTTATATAAAATTGGGATCGTACCATACTCTACACATGAAATTCATTTACATTTTATATATACCTTATACACACAAAAGGTGACTGTTTTCAGTGTGCCTCCATTTTGAGTACAACCTGTTTATGAGGTCAGGTGTAGAATTTTCTAAATGTGGCATTCTGTGAACACTCAAAAAGCTGTGGAGCATTTCAGATTTTGGATTTCTGGGTAGGGATAGTTGTAATTTTTGTATCCATTAATAGTTCTTGGCTGCATTGAGGGATGTATTCCATCCATCTGACTGGCTGTTTTTGTCTTTCACAGATAAGCAGTCACATTTTCTTTCTGAATTGTTGAAAAATTATTTTTGGTAGTCTGCATTGTGAACTACCAACCAAAGAACAGTATGTAAGCCATTAGGCTGCCCATTAATTCATGCTTCTTAGTTACTGATACTTATAAGGTGTAGAATATCAAACAGCGTAAAACAATATGTAATCTCTTTTGGTGGAAGTGTGTTCTGGGGGTTGAACTTAGGATCTCTGCACTGAGCTAATCCTCCTTTTATTTTTTGAGACAGGTTCTTGATGAAATTGACCATGTTGCTGGTCCTCCTGCCTCAGCCTTCCAGAGTTGAGGGATTACAGGTCTGTGCCACGATGCCTGGTTAAAAAAAAAATCTTTGTCCTTCTTTAGGTGTTTACTACAACCCGGAGGGAAGATCTTTCCTCAGTATGTGCTGATGTTTGGGATGCTTGTGGAATCTCAGATGCTGGTTGAAGAGAGTGCTGTTCAAGGAACAGAACGTACTCTTGGGTTGAATATAGCACCTTTTATCAACCAGTTTCAGGTAGGTGTTAGCAAAAGAAGTTTTGTCTGGATGCTGTTGTCTACCTTATGTTGCTTTTTCATCACAACATGTACTGGATTAAAATGGCAATCAATTTCCTACAGCAAAGGAACTTATTATGGGTAAAAATCAACCCAAGGGTCATAATCAGTTTGTAGATTTTTCTGAGTCACCATTATAAATGTGAAGTAGAGCACTGTGTGTCTTGTGAAAAAGGTTTTTGTCTTAGTTTAAAAAAGAAGCATCCAGGTTTCTAACTTGACTTTGCCTTGAAACCTCCGGCTACCACCTGACAGGTGTGACAGCCAAAGGCCAGGTCTAGCAGTGATGGCAAACTTTTCAGAGCCTTCAGTGATACAAACAGCCCACTGTGGCACATGTGCCATGGGTTCGCCACCACTGTACTAGGCAGTTCATGCACCAGCTGCAGGAAACAGAAACATAAATGCCTAGGAAATAGGAGTTCTGGGCAAAGAGGTTAGTTTCAGTTTAGGAAACAAGGAGCCTGGATTTATGAACAAGGTGAAACTCGGGAAGAGGTTTGAGGATGGAGACACGGGAAGCAGGTGGGATGCTACCACATAGGCTAAAGTGGAATTTATTAAGTGTGTGAAAACTGTTAGGCCAGCATTCTAAAGCACCTGTTTAGACAAGCTTAGGCAATCACAGGGATTGATCCCTGGTACCATGTGCCATGCCAGCACTGCCCCCAGGGTGGGCTGAGCTAGCCATAAAAAAAGAAAATACTGTTAAGTGATACCTAAACCTTTTATCTAAAGTTTATAGATAGTAAGATCTTTCATGAACATTGCCTACTCAAATACAAATCATCTGTGGAGCTATTTTTTAAAGGGCTGGCTAAGGTTTTAGAATTAATCTTAGTGTTTCTCAGGACTTGATAAAGAGAATATACTTACCAGAAGACAGAATTTTAAATTTCTTTGTATAGCCCCCAAATACTGCCCATCTTTGTTGTAGTCTCTTTTGATCCTGACATCAGTTCTTTAATTCTGCTGGGATCTATGTCTTGACTCAGTGAGCTTCCCATTTCATATCTTCCTTTTGGTAGGTGCTTATATTTTCATATAGCTGTCCATATATTTTAAAATGTAAATTTCTCCACCTCTGGAAGGCCCTAGCTTGGCTAATCTACCACTTCCTGTTCTCTGTATCAATGCCCTCTACTTGGTCACCACTGCTGTGCTCTCACTTCCGTTCTTGACGCCTTACTCATAATCTTTCCTGTTTGGTGAATTTAGATGTAGCAAGGCTATGAACCCCTACTTTGCAGAAATAAACTTTTTTTCCAAATGAAATTTATTTTGTTGAATTTGACACCTTTGTCAGACAGCATTATTTCTTAGTTCATAACCAAATTCTAGGTTTATAATTTTTTGGAGCCATTTGGCTTCAGTAAAAGTTTGTTCTGCTTTCATCCTAGTGTAAGAGGTACAACTGAAACCATAGCAAAGCCCTCTAACCTGCATAAACCTTTGTTATTCTTCCTGCAAAACAAACAAGGAAAGCCTATGCTCTAGGTTGATGTGGGACTGTAAGTGAGGTAATAGATGTAAAGAGCACTGTCATACTGAGCCAGATACAGATCAAGAATGTGATGATCCCTGACTACAATACAGAATGTGTAAAAGTGAGAAATTTTACTATTTCTAGGTGCCTATACGTGTATTTTTGGACCTGTCCTCGTTGCCCTGTATACGTTTAAGCAAGCCAGTGGAACTCTTAAGATTAGATTTTATGACTCCATATTTGAACACGTCCAACAGAGAAGTAAAGGTATAGACAACATGCAAAATGATTGTGCTTATTCACAATAATTATCTTAAATGTGGTATTACTGTATATATTTTTAACTACTTCCTTTGAAGATGGTTTTTTTCTGAATATATTAATGATTTGAGTAAATAATAGACAAAGTAGGTTAATATTAATTTGAATTACATAACTAAATGTATTTTTAAAATATTTACTTAAAATTGACTAACCTGAAAAAGACATACTTAGCCATGTGTATTCTATTTACCCCAATGAAATCTATTTAATTTCCATAGGTCCACATTTGTAAAGCTGGACAAGTAACTGCTATTCCATTTTGGTATCATATGTACCTTGATGATGAGATTCGGTTGGATACATCGAGTGAAGCCTCCCATTGGAAACAGGCTGCGGTTGTTTTAGAGAATCCCATCCAGGTTGAAGTGGGAGAAGAACTGGTTCTTAGTGTTCAGCATCACAAGAGCAATGTCAGCATCACGGTCAAACAGTGAAGAGCAGCTTTCTACCGAAAACACATTTAGAGCCTCAAGTACAGAATTCTTGTTTTAATTATTTGTAATCATCAAATGTATAAAATCTTAATTCTTTGTAATGATCACATTTTTTTCAAAAGTGACATAAGAAAGTACATTCAGAAGATCCTAAATTAAAGAGTGGTATTATTTTTGTATTATTGCTGCAAACTTGCTTTCATTAGTTTTCAAATTAGGAAATGTTTTCTTTATAGAAATTTTAAACATCAACCTCATGATCATATGTCAGCAAGTAAAACAATATTTTAATTTTTAGGCATCTTGACTTATAATTGGGAAACATTTTAACAGTAGGCCTTACAGAAGACTAGGGTTATTCTTTCCTGTAAACTCCAACCCTACTTCTTTTAAATACTCAGTATGCTTAAGGAGGGAAGAAAAACATCACTAGGAGGCATTTTTTTCCTGATACTTTGGTAAAGAAAAAAGACTGATAGAAAAGGTTAATTGTAAGCCAGTATTTTTGATTTGGATACACAATAGGAAAGAAATCCAAGTTTAATAGACTTTGGAAATAGGGAAATTAATGATTGCCATACTTTTTATATTGTTAGTGCGTTATAAGCCATAGAGATATTTCTTCTGTTCTCATTGTCTATATTCATATACTGCCCAGCTTTTACATAAATTTTGTTTATACTTAAGACACAATATGTGTTACAGTATACATGTAATGAAAAAGATTGTAATAGTGAAGTTAACATGATAGTGAAATTTTTGTGGTAAGAACAGCTAAAATAGCATTTAACATAACTCACAGTACAATTTCATTACCTATTATCCTTTGTCTTTTCTTATTGCTGAGCTAAAATGCCCTATACCTAAAGTAAAAAGAGGAATTTCTTTAGCTCACAGTTGGTAGAGGTTTCAGTTCACAGTTTCTGGCTCCAAGGCAGAGTGGCTTGGCAGAGGAAACAGTTCGTGGCAGGCAGGCAGGCAGGCAGGCAGGCAGAAGGCAGCAACAATCAGAGACTGTGTCTTTCTGTTTCTTACCTATTCAGGCTACCCACCATTCAGATGGCAGCACTCACACCTGTCCTAGCATCACATTGTTGACCCCAGCATCACACAACCCACATCAGCCACTTCTGAAAGCTCTACCTATAACTGCATGAGGCTTTGAGCGAACGTCTTAGATACAAGCCATAACATCTTTATTTTGTACATTAGATCTCTAGACTTGTTTGTTCTATGTGTTTTGTATTTTCTGACCTATAACTTATTTCCTGCCCATTGCCAGTAACCTTTCTCAGCCATTGTTTTGTCTTTGTATATTCTAATTTCCCAATGAGAAGACTGCATTCTTTTCAAAGAATAGTTCATTGTATATATATACACTTTAGTTTTTTAAATATATTCATGGATGCTTAGATTTTTCCATACCTTACCTATTTTAAGTAGTGATGCATGTATATGAAGTGCAGGCATCTTTATGAGGTGGTGATTTCATCTCCTTCGAGTGTATGTCCATTTTTGCTTTTAGAAAGTTTCATATTTTTTATGACTATCAGAGTTCCCTTTTCTCCACACCCTTTGCAGCAACTTAACTCTCAGCTTTGTATAATAACCATCCTAACAGGTGAAAGAGGTAGTTTCCTAATGGTTTTGATTTGCATCTCCTTGATGTTGAACATGTTTTCATATACTTGTTGGCCATTTTATGCCTCTAAGCCATTTTTAATGTAATTGTTTTTCTATTACTGAGTTGTGTAAATTCTTTATAAATTTTATATATAAATTCCTTGAAATATTGCTTGCAAATTTTGCTACAGATGTTTTCTCCCAGTTTGTAGTTTGTTGGGTATACCACTTTAGTACAAGGCATAGTTTCCCTCAGAGTCTGTAAGGGATTGGTTCCAGACCTTCCCCTGCAAATGAAGATCTATGGATTGCTATTTGCATAATCCGGATTATCTTTAGTTACATCTAACATAGTATACATTTTATAAATAATTATACACTATTGTTTAGGGACTGATCACCAGAAAAATATGTGTTTAGTACAAGATGCTTTTTATTCCCCCAGGTACTTTTGATCTAGGATTGGTTAAATCTTTACATGGAATGGATGAATAGGCTTACTCTATTCTCATTTGTTTTTGTGGCTGGTGTCCAGGAACTTTTCTTCTATGTTGTCTTCTGGGAGTTCTAGTTTGTTTCTGGTCTTTCATTTAGGGCAATTCTACACTGAGTTGACATGTTTTTGGTGTACAGGGGATTTAGTTTCATCCTTTTTGCATGTGAAAATCTGCTGTTGAGCATAAATTTTTTTAACAGCAGTTGCATTAAAGGTAAGAAAACATACAGGCTCTGCAGAGTGAGCCTGAGCCAACTCGAAGTTGGAAAAGGAGTGTACCTCACATATAGCATTGAGGTTGGGCCATCATGCAATGGAGAACAGTGACCTCACAGCATTTTTTGGAAAAGACAGTCTCCTTGAGTCTTCTTGGTGCCCCTGTCAAACATTCACTGTAAATGTTTGGTTTTATTTCTGGACTTTTGTCACTGGACTATGTGTGCTTTTACGCCCTACCATAGTGCTTTGATTACTCTTTGTTAACATTGCAGTTTTTGAGGTGAAGTCACACTATGTAGCCCAGGTTGGTCTTTAATGCCTGGGCTCAACAGATCTTCCCACCTCAAGTCTTCAAAGTGAGCTGGGTCTACAAGCTTGTGGCCCATTCACTCAGTTTATAATGTAATTTTGAACAAGGAGATGTGACATCTCCAGTTTTTTCCTTAGAATTGTTTTGACTGAATTATAGGATTTTTATCAAGAACACCAAGTAATATTCTGATAGAGATATTGCACTGCACTTGTGTGTAGTTTTGAGTCATGTGGATGTTTTCACAGTTAATCTTTCTATGCAGGAGCCCAAGGTATCTTTCCATTTTTTTTCCTTTCCCCGGTTTAGTTTTTCAGTGTACCACCTCAAATTTACTCCTATTTTTTGATGCTATCATATTGAATTATTTTCTTGGGTTTTTTTTTTGTTAGGTTATTTGTATATGAAAATGCAGAGTTTTTGGTATCTTGCAAATTTAATGAATTCACTTACTAGTTTTAACACTTTTCTGTGGAATCTCTGGGTTTTTAAAAATATGTATTACCGAGTTTTACTTTCTGTGGAAATGTTTAATTTATAATAGTGGACAGAATAAACTCTGAATAAATATAGATATACATGAAATGAACGTGGGTGTGCACAAATAAAGCAGAAGTTCTGAGAAACAACTCATCTGTGCTATTTTCAACATACTATGTCACTTTATTTTTATAATAAAATGGGAAACATGACCCTAAGGCTTGTGATTTGCAATTTAGAAAATCCTGTTTCCTCTCAAATAACTATACTTCTTCTGATTACTGTTTTAATGATTAAGATAATGCAGCCCAGCTTATATTTCATGCCACTTCTAATAGTACTAATTTTTTTTTTTGTTAGAGCCTTGTTATATGTTTAAATGACAGAGTTGCAGAAAATAATGATAAAACTCTTATTTATTGAAAGACATCCAGGATCCAGTTAAGAAAGAGAGAAATGTTAGGTAAGCTCATATGGCACATGATTGAGTTCCACTAGCTCATGTATCTCTATTATGCTTTCTGTCCGGAGCATTATAATCATGCAGCTGTGGTAGGAAGCATTTTTTTATGTCCATCCTCTTGATAAAGAAATGTAATAGCAGAAGCATTTTAGTTGGATTTATTTTCTACCATTTCAGTGTGCATCACTCTAACATTAAGGAATCGAGCCTAAGTCTAGGAAATCTGGACTGATTACTTATGCATACAAAATCTATTAGTTGTACCAGGCTTTTTACCTGTCTTTCTCTTGAAATTTTCCATCATTACGGCTTGTCCCAAGCACAATATCCTGATCCCCAGGGGATTCCAGGCGACGAAATAACATGGATAGAGCAGTTTGCTCCTGCACATTGTTCAGGAGTCCACAGACTTATCTGAAGGATCTTTTTTCTCTTTTGTGGTGTTAAGTATTTCACCAGGTATATTAGCTATGGTATGTGTAGTCTGAGGAGTCACCGTGTGTCCAAATCCTTGGTAGTGACCCATGGGAGAAGGTGGCATAGAAGAAGCAATGGAAATTGCATCTTGTGATGACGAGGATAGTAAGCTTGTATGTTCATTTTGATCTTGATCCTCTGGAAAAAATTTCTTCCTAGCATGTCCCCTGACTGTCCGTCCTTTAAAGTAATAAAAAAGGTTTCCACATTAGGCAGGCTATGCTTTTTTTTTTTTTTTTAACTAAACTAACCATTCTAACCAGAAGCTCCCCACACTTGACCATTTTCTCCTTATCTGAGGAGCCTGTAACATTGCTCTAAACAGCCTTTTCATTTCTTACATAATGAATGGCTTAGTGGGAGAGAAAATAACCAAATTAATTGGAAGAATTAAATGGTTGTACTCACCAACATTCCTTACTTGTTCAGAAATATCATCTGCAATATCCGAAACATCCCACATGGCAAGAAAAGAATCAAAACATGAGCCCTCTTCTGCTTCTTGGACATACGGTTTGTATGAAAACGTGTAGTGATGAGCAATCGCAGCCAGGAACATCTCGATACAGATAATGAAGTCCTACAAAAACAAAAATAGTACCCATCTTTGGGCTTAAGTCTACTTTGCCAAATTGCTCTTTCTTCAAGTACTTTTCAAAAGTATGTTTCAATAGCTGTTTCTTTTTTCACATTTTTTCCCCCAAAATTATTTTACCTTTTCAAAAAAGGGCCGAGTCTCAATGTTTTATATTATGTAAATCAAGTAATTTTTAGCAAAGTACTCTAGTCTCAGTCTACCACCCAGAGACCAAGGAAAAAGGCAGAAAGAGAAGTGGAGCGTGAAGACCCAAGTTGGGGTTTCAGCTCCGCCTCTGGCCAGCTCTAGGCTTCCGGTTTCCCCACCTCTAGGGTGAGGGTAACAGTTCCAGCACCGCAGCCTGCGCGCTGCTGGAGTTAGTGGAGGTCTGTGAACACCTGGCAGAACGTTCTCCTGAGCTCCACGGCGCCCTGATTACCTGGAGTCCCGTGGCCACCTCTTCCACCGTCTGCCACTCCCACGTGTGCTTCTCTGAAATAACGCCGACTTTTACCAGCAACGCGATGACTGCTGCCTGCCTAGATGTTGGAGAAAAGGTAAAGGCCAGATCTGTATCAAGCATGAAATAAGCAGTTTTAAAAATGTCATTTTAAGAAATTAAAACCCCAGTGTAACCTGCAGATGGCCACCATGTGGCCTCTGCAGCCTATTCCCAAAGAAACTGCATTAATACCTTCACTTGCTTTACAAAGCAACGGTCTAATAGTTTTTCAGAGGAACTTTGATTTGGATTCTCAGAACTCTGTACTTAGTTTACATATCTTTGTTTTGAAAGTACACAGAATTACATTTCAGGTTATGTTCATACATAGATGATGCCTAACACATTATTGTACAGTATCTAAGGACAGATTCTCACATGTTGTTCACGCTTAATGGGTCTGACTCCAAGAAAGCAAATCCTGGTTAATTTTTAAAAAAACTGTGTGTGTTACTAGGGACTGAACCTAGAACCTCCACGCCCAGGCTGTTTTTACTTTTTAAGAAAGTGTCTCGCCAAGTGGCTGCGGCCAGCCTCAAACTTGCAGTCCTTTGGCCTCAGCCTCCCGAGAGGCCAGAGTTGTGTGCAACCACAGCCAGCCTCACTCATTTCATCAGAATGACAAGCTTTCAGAAGCCTGAAAGAACATTGACATCAGTGCTATTCTAAAAGTGAAAAACTAGCCAAGACCTGGATATAAAAGGTTGGCTAACAGTTATATCTATACAACAGAATACTACTCAAAAAGATCCTTGGGGCCGGGGAGATGGCTCAGTAGAATAAGCACTTGCCTGGCAAGTGCAAGGGCCTGAGTTCAATCCCTGGTTCTGAGAAAAAAAAGCAAAAAACCCCACCTCTAAACAACAAAATCATACTTCTCTTCACAAAAGGCCTGAAACTATAATTAACTGAATATATAACATTCTCTAAGTTTTTATACTATCAAATCACTTCTGTACAGTTTTACATGATACATGTATACCAAAATGTTAGCCATTCCATTTGTCAATAGGAATTTATGAATATTTTTCCTTTTTTTTTGGCAGAACCGGGGATTGAACTCAAGCCCTTGCGCTTGTCAGGGAAGCGCTTATTCCACTGAGCCATC
>NDGM011255598.1:0-11232 GCA_002564305.1 Octomys mimax | reverse complement strand
CTCTCTCTCTCTCTCTCTCTCTCTCTCTCTCTCTCTCTCTCTCTCTCTGTCTGTCTGTCTCTCAGCGTTCCACTAAGTGCAGACTCACACGCTGAGGTAAAGCCCTCAAGCTTCGTTTCAAATCACGCGTTTTCCCTTCCCTCAGCAGACGAGGTCTCGCCCGCTCACTTTAGCCCTTCTGGAACGCACCGTCGCCGCCGCGAGCCCGGACCCCGCCGCCGCGGCTCGCGACCTCCGCGCTCCGCTGGTACAGAGCGGACTTTCCAAATTCTCTCGCTCGCCCGAGGCCCCGCCCGCGGCCGTCTCGCGGCCCGCGCATGCCCGAAGCGCGCCGCCCAGCTCCCCGAGGCCCCGCCCCTCTCGCTCCCGCGCCCCGCCGCGACCCGCCCTCTGGGCGCGCGCGTGCCCGCCGGAGGCTCCGAGCGGGCGGCCATTGGCTGACGCGGTGGCGGCGCCGCGGGCCTGAGAAACTCCGGGAGAGCGCGCCGAGCGGCTCCGGGGCCGGAGCCAGGCGCGTCCCAGGTAAACCGGCTCGGGGGACTTCGGGCGACCCGCAAAGAGCCGGCTTGGAGCGCCTCGGGGTTTCCGGCCGAACGTCCTCCTAGAAGCCGAAGCGGCCGGGTGGACCCGGCCCCGGGCAGTGCTGGCCACGCGTGGGCAGGGCTGACGGGCACCCTCGAAGGTCAGCGCCCTGGGGGCCTCGGGACAGTCCGCGCTTCCTGGGCCTGGGTTTGGCATCGCTAGCTCTTTGCTGTTGGAGGAGTTTAACAGCTGAATAGTTGTTTAAAAGTGTGGGGGTTTTGTTTCTTCATTTTAGTGCCCTCGACTTACAAGGTTCCAGCTCTGGTTCACGCTCTGATGGACCTTGCGCCCTTCGCTCCATCGTTTGGTGTTTCAGTTCTCACAATTGGGAGCCAAAGTGCGGTGTTTCTTCTGTGGACGCTGAGCCGCACTGTAGAAGAGTTCTGTTAGAATTGTTTTGGTCCACAGCGCCCCAGTCCCAGGGCCCACATTTCTCCCACTGGAAGGTGACACTACACCACCCAACAGCGTTTGCGGAGTACTTTAAACTGTGGGTGGGAGAAAGGAGCAGGACGAACACAAGACCGCTCTATCTTGTCACAAGATTAGACAAGGACGGTAGAAACAATTTATCAGGAGAGCAGACTTTCTGAAAAGCTCCTTTGAGCGTTTTATGCAAGTTAAATTGCAGTGGCAGTAGACAGATGTAAGCCTGTCTTACTGCATTTCAAGGAGGTCTTTTTTCTTGTTTCCACACACAGCTTTAACGGATATCACAGGATACTGGGTTAGCGAAGTTTGTCTTTGGGTTCTCAGAGCTGTGCTAAAATGACAGTACATAATCATTGCACATTATGTATTAGTGTCAATAAACTTAATTGAAGCAAAGGTGACTTTTCTATGCTAGGTAGAAAGAATTAAGTTACCTCACCGGAAAGAAGTAATAACAGCAAATCACAAAATGAATGGGAGATGTGTACAGATTTCTTTCAAGGGAATTATAGAGATCTTTGTCTTGTATTAATTGAAAAGCATAACATACATACAATAAAGTGCCCGAATCATGTGGGTACAGTTGATAGAATTTTTACAAGTGTGCATACACATGAATGCAGCATACAGATCGAGAAAGCACTTGTGTTCCAAAGGCCACACTTTGACCTAGGTTTCTAATCTTTGTCGTGATTTACAGTGTTATTAATGACTTTTGCCTATTATTGACTTCATATTGAAAGACTCATACAATATATGGATCTCTGTTTGATTTTAGTTCAATGTTGTATTTGTGAGATTTATACCAGTTATGTAACAGTTTGTTATTTCTCATACCCAGTATTTCACTATGAACTTTAGTACATAGTTTAGTAAAGAAGGTATTACCAGTAGGTTTTAAAAGTACTTGGGTAAATTTAAGTTTGCATGTCTATACTTTTTCTTCTTTTGGCGGAGCTGAGGATTGAACTCAGCCCCTTGCACTTGCCAGGGAAGCTCTTAACTAAGCCATTTCCCTGGCCCCTGGGTTTGCGTTTCAGTTGGATATATTCTACTAGTGAAATGGCTGTGTTACAGGCTATGCAGATATGCATTTATGCTATACACTACCATAAAGTGTTTCAGATTGATTGTGTTAACTTGCACTTCCACTAGTAATGTATGAGAATTGCTTCCTCCCCCTGCATGTAACACTTCACATTATCTCTTTCATTTTAGCCACTCAGGTGTGTTTAGAGTGATACAATGTTGGGGTTTGCCTTTAACTTCCTTTATAACTAACACCTCAGTATATTCAGACCATTTGCGTATCCTCTATTTCTGTAAGGGTCCAGACAGCAAATTTAGGCAGTCCTTACTTTGTGGAGTTTCATTTAGCACAGTACAGTGCACAGAGCTAATACTAGTATTACCAGTTTGTTTTTAGATTTCACAAGTGTAAAACAGTCTAGTGCATATTCTTTTCTTTTTTCCTTCTCTTTTCATTTATCTATTTAATGTATTTGGTGCAGGGTCTCACTATGCAGCTTGGACTTGCAGCATGTGGTGGTGGGGATTGAACCATGGTCCCTGTGCTTGCCTAAATAGGTAGTTTAGTCTGCTGGGCTGTCTCGCCAGCCCCTCCTCCTCTTTTTAATGTCTTTCTTACCACCATCTTTTTCCAATCCTTAAGAATGTGAAAACCTTTCTTAACTCACGGGCTATAAAGAAACAGAGGTAAAAAGTATAAAGAAGTATAATGTGCTGTTTTGCAATACTTGGAGAGACAGTGTGTCTTCTGAACTGTTTGTCTTGAGATAGCTTGATTGAATTTTCATCTCTGATGAAGTGTTCATAATGCAGGAGGCAGTATTCAGTGGCTTGGGCCCAGAAACTCGACTGTGACACCCTTGCGCAGGATGGAGGACCTGGCTCTTAAATACTCACCTTCTCTTACTCTGGACACTTGCCTTAGTATCACCAAAGGTTTTCTTGAATACTGTCTTAGTTAACACTTCTGAGTTAACCTTCTACTTTTAGGTGGGTTTTAGAAGTGAACTTAGTATGTATTTAGATAGATATTAACAAGAATACTAGATAAGAGTAGTGATCTCCATCAACTTGGATGTGGATAATTGAGTGTTTTAGATGTCCTTGATTGTTAGCAGACACAGATTTAAGATAGGCCTCACTTTTTTTCATCAAGGAATTACAGTCTGTAAGCTTTTCTTACATAGAAATTCTGGATAAGATAATGTGTTAAGCAGCAATAGAAAACTAAGATGTTCTTATTTCAGAAAAAATGTAATAAAATAGTTTATCATGAAGTTTTTAAGAATATAGTTTCAAGTTGTTTGTATCACTTTATTATTTGTTCTTTTTGTATTTTGCTCGTCTTTCTTCTTAAAGAAATAAGATCTCTATGTTCCCCAACTTTAGGGCTCAGATAGTATTCAAGGACTACAGGCACTTGCAGCACTCTTGATCTGTATCACTTTAAATATGTTTGAAGATGTGTCATTTTGTATCCTGAAATACTACATTTTAACCATTTAACCATAAATATCTTTGCAAAAATATCTTTTTTGATAGTTTAACTAGTAGGTATTGGTTTTTATAGCTAAGCTGGCAATATAGAGGTTACTTCAAAGGGTTAGTTGGTTTAATATTTCATAAAATGGATCATTGATGGGACAAATGTACCATAGAACTGTGTTGGCCATTGGCAGAAGGACCCCTGGTTCTGATGTTATCAATACTGAAAGTGTTTTTGATTTAGATTTTATAGCTGGGCGTGGTGGTACATGCCTGTAATCCCAGCACTCAGTAGGCTGAGGGAGGAGGATTGTTGGGAATTCAAGCCCAGCCTGGGTTACAAAGTGAGCTCAAGGCCAGACTGAACTGCATAACCACACTGTCTCAAAAAGCCAAGAAACAAAACCAAACAAAAAAATTATAGTTTTTGGGATAGATTAGACCCGTAGCATACTTTTGTTATTTGCTGTTGATGATTTGATTTGTGTATAAATTATTTCCCTAGAAATTTCCTGGATTTAAGTTTTGAAAGTTACTGATAGGCAACAGGGTTTATTTTGCTGAAACTCTTATGTCTGAGTCTTGCCTCATTGTTTCTTGTCAAAGCACCAACTTCTCTTCAGAGTTGTTGCCTGAGATTTTGCTGTTATGGGACAGCAAAGAACAGCCCTGAAAAACTAAAAAAAAAAAAAAAAATTGAGTATGTAAATAAATGATACAAATCAATTAACTCTTTTAAACCATTATTGAGAAATACAGTACACAGAAAAGAATGTAAATATATATGAATAGTTTAATAAATAAGTGAAAAGCACCCATGCAATTTTTGATTTGAATGAGCGTTTAAATTTGTTAGTACTTGATTTCCATATGGCTGTTTAAGGAAAAACGTTCTGTGTGTATGCATGTGTTATGACAGAGTCTTCATATGATGAGCACAATGTTTTGCTTATTGAGTAAAGTTTGTTAATGTTGTTATTAAATTCAATAAATATATGTGTGTATGTGGAGTGGTGTATCTGTATATGCTTGCATGATAATTATTGACAATTGACTGTGTGTTAGATCTCCCTTTGTAATTGTGGAATCCCATTAACACTAGTTCTGTCAGTGTTTTATTCATTTATTTTGAAGTCATATCTTTCAAAACATAACCTTAAGATGTGGTCATAGGTGGGTCTTTTTAGAGGTTCCTGGATCTAGAATGTGTGACGCTGGGATTAAGTGTATGATGCTGGGATTAAATGTACCTCACGCAGAGGGTAAGTGCGCCTTGGCCTTAGAGGAGGTAGCCTAGATGGAATGTAAAGGAACAGGAAGAGGGCTGCTGCTCGTGCTTGCTACCTGCTGCCTTCTGCCTGCCCTGCTTTGCCACTGACTGATTCTCCTCTGCAGTGCCTCTCTTCTGGACCACTCTGCCTTGGAACCAGCTGACTATGGACTGAAATTTCTACAAACTGAAATTTGTAGAAATTCCCCTTGCCTCCCTTTAACTCTTCTTCCCCTCCTTTTGTACAATAAAACTTTCCTCCCTTCACTTTGGGTGTATTTTGTCTCAAGAATGAGAAAAGTAACTATGTTTCCTAGAAATCAAACTTTTCTCTCCATTTTGAATGACCCCCTTTATCTTTAGCAGTCTCTTTTCATTGTCATGTTTCCTGAGTCTTCTAATCTTTTCCTTTTTCTGTTTGGATAGAGCTATGTCAGTCTACCTTTGGTACTGTGTCATAGAGTTGGATTTTTAAAAAATTGACAGTGGGACATTTTGGTAATCTAGTCATTGCATTCCATTACATTTTATGTTTTACCCTTCTTTTAATAATTTTTGTTATGTTTCGTTACATATGTACTGGTAGATACTCGTGCTCTTCTTTTTGATATTTGCAAGCAGCTCTATATTTATATTCTTATACATATTTGTTTGCACCAGTTGTCGCATTATAGATTCCTAGAAGTAGGACTCTGGACCCAAGTTTGCACAAGTAACGTTGTGACATTTGAGGGACATTATAATTTTTAATGACTTTCTTTCATAAAGTAAATATTTATTGTAAACTCTTTTAGTCAAAGTAGATTTTTAAAATGACAGTGAAATATACCTTAAATTCTCCCACTTTATGCTAAAACAAGTTTTATTAAAAACTAAGTGTACAGTATTTTTTTCCTAAGAATGTTCAATTAAAAAATAAAAGCCTGCCTAGTGGAACAAATTTGTAAAAGTTGTTAACTCTAAGGATGAAAAAAATCCTAAATATTTTCAGAGAGAAAGAGATAGAAAAAGAGAAAACCACCATCAACACTGCAACTGAATATGTTGAATAAATGCTTTTTAAATTTTTATTGGTACATTTAGGTGTATGTGATAACATTCATCGTAGAGATTTTGTACTTTTACGTGATATGTCTTCCAGCTTTTTTCCCCATTCCCCTTGCCTCCCTGTAACTCTTCTTCCCCTCCTTTTGTAAATTCTTTCCATTTTTCTCACTATTCTCTTTTTTTTTTCTTGTCTGTTCTTTCCTTTATTCCTCCTTCCTCCATTGGTCCCCTTCTTATTTGAACATTTTCTTCCCCTTTCCCATTATCTACACATTTTGTTCCTTATTTATACTTTCAGTGTATACCAGAGAAACAATGTGGTATTTAAATGTTTGTCTAATTTATTTCACTTAAGAGTATGGTCTCAGGTGCATCTATTTACCTACAGATGTCTCAAGTTTATCCTTGGTTATGAAAGAGTAGTACTTCTTTGTATAAAACACGCATCCACACATGCACACACATCACACACATGCACACACACAAACACACACACATGTTCTTTATCCATTATGCATATTAATGGGCATTTGGTTGTTTCCAAGATTTAGCTATTACAAATTGTGCTGATATAAACATAGGTGTGCATATACCGCCGTGGCATGATGCTTTTAATTCTTTAGAAAAGTGTTATGGCTTGTGTCTAGATGTTTTCCCGAAGCCTTATCTGGTCTTAGAGTTTCTGTTGTTGTTTGTTATTTTTTTTAAAGGTAGCTGAAATCTGTGTGATTGATTCCTTGTCTAATGCTAGGATTAAAGATATGAGTGCCACACCTGGCTACAGTGGATAGTTTGCATTCAAGGGGCAGAAAGAGGCTTGTCTTTCCCTTTCCTTGCTTGTTTTTGCTGTCTTCTGCCACCATGAACAATGGCCCTCTGCCATTGTGTCATCTTTCCTTGGAGCCAACTGATTATGGACAGAAGCCTCTGGAAACTGTGACCTGAATAAACCTTCCCCATTCAACTTTCAATGTTGGGTATTTTGTCCTAACAAAAAGAAAAAAGTAAGACAAGAAGATATCAAGAAGGGAGTAGCTGGGTCAAGTGGAACTTCTAATTTTAATTTTCTGAGGAATCTTCATACTGATTTCTGCAGTGCTGTACCATTCTACACTCCTACCAACAGTGGAAAAAGGTACTCCCCCCCCCACAATACCACCAGTGTTTGTTATTGGTTGATTTCTTGATAATAGCCATTTTTTGTGGAGTGAGATGAAGTCTCAGCTTTGTTTTAATTTGCATCTCTAGAGTGACCAATAATGTCGAACATTTTTCATATATTTATTTGTCATTTGTGCTTCTTCATCTGAGAAGTATGTATTCATCACAGATTGCTGTTCTTGCATTGGATCTTTAAATTTGGAAGAGTCTCTTTTTAGTTCTATATATAATTTAGATAGTACTTCTTTTTCTGAGGGACAGCTGAAAAATATTTTTTCAGCTATCTCTTCACTCTGTTGGTAGTTTCTTTTACTATGCCAAACTTTTTAAATAAGTTTAGATCCCAGTTGATTTTTTGTAATATTTCCTGTGTGATTGGGATTTTTTTCATAATGTCTTTGTCTATACCTATGTCTTCCAGAGCTCTACCTATTCTGTCTTCCAATAGTTTGTGTTTTAATATTTAGATTTTGATCCTTTTAAATTGTAATTTAGCACATGGTAAAAGATACGAGTCTTGTTTTTAATCTTCAGTATGTGGACAGCCAGTTTTTCTAGCAGCATTTATTAAGGAGTCTTATCTTCCAGTGAAATTGTTTAGTTCCTTTGTTAAGATAAGATATCTAAGTATGTTTGGAGTTGTTTCTGCATCTTTCAATTTGTTTCATAGATCCTTTGGGTTTTTTTGTTTGTTTGTTTGTTTTTGCCAGTACTATACTGTTTTTAATCACAGTAGCTTTGTAGTATAATTTGAAGTAAGGGATTGTGATGCCCCTGCCTAGCCTTTGTTGCTAGGAATTGCTTTTATTATTCTAGGTCTCTCCTGAGGAATTTTAAGATTGTTTTCTCTAATTCTGTAAGATATGCTACTGGTATTTTAACAGAATTTGCATTAAATCAGTATAACAATTTTGAAAGTATGACCATTTTTTACTCTGTTGGTTTTTCCTACCCATGAACAAGAGATACTTTTCCATTTTTGATGTCCTCTTCAATCTTGTTTTTCAGAGTACTGTAGTTTTCAATATAAAGAACTAAGTGTGCTTCTTGTGTGCAGCATATTGTTGGATCTCGCTTCTTGATCTATTTTGCCACTCCGTTTTGTTTCTCGGTGAATTGAGACCATTAACATTGACCATTAAGTGAGATATATTGATTTATCCTTGTCATATTATTTGCCTTTTGTTAACCCCTTCCCTACCATGTTTAATATTTACCTTGCTTGGTGAATTCATTCCGTTGTGGTTCATGAAGGTGTAGTACTTGTTAATCTCTTTCTAGAATGTCCTTCAGAACATTTTGGCATGCTGGTTTGGTAATCCTAAATTTCTTCAGGTGTTCTTTGTCATGGAAGTTTCTTATTTATCAGTTGTGAAGAATAGATTTCTGGGGTACATCAAGCTGGGTTGGAGATTGTTTTCTTTTAGTGTTTCAAGTACCTTACTCTGCGGTCTTCTTGACTTGAGAGTTTGTGTTGAGAAGTCTGAAGATTCTATGGGCCTTTCTTTATGGGTAACATTTCTTTGTTTCTATCAGCTTTTAATATTCTGTTCTTGTGTTGAATCTGAATATTAATTATTATGTACCTTTGATCATGAGTAATTTGAGTTGTATATGCTTAATTTATCTATATGTGACATTTTTTCCCTGCTAGGGAAGTTTTTTTTACCATCATATCTCTGAAAGGTTTTTTTAAATGTATTTTGTGCAATCTCCTGCTTTTTAATTGACTCAGATCAACCTTATGTTATTCTTCTTTGCATCATCTAGCAGCTATTGGATTGATTTTTCATGGTTCTTTCCTATTCTTAAGAAATCTTTCTTTTCATGATTGATACATTCAATCTTGTCTTTTATATCTGATATTGTGTTCTCCTATTGGCTCATTTTGCTGCATATACTTTCAATGGAATTTTTAATCTCCTGAATATTTGTTTGACTATGATTTTATGTATTACATTTTTCCCCAATATTGGCCATTCATCGTTTCCATCATTTTCCTAAGCTCTATTTTTTTTATAATCTGTATCTGATCTAGTGTTACTAAGTCTTTCATTATGTCTACCATCTCTTTAGTTGTCTGAGAAATTATTTCTAATTTGATTTTTCCTAGAGCCTCATTCATCTGCTTTGTTACTTTCATTGTTTCCATTTCAGAAAATCTGGGTGGGTGGTGGCTTTCAGATTGTTTCACCTCATTGCTCTCTGGGTTTGCCTTTGTTGAATTGGAAGGCTGGGATGGTATCTTGCTTAAGTATGTTTTTCTTTTGCATTTTTTTCAGTTTAATTTCTGTATTGGTTCTTGTAAATTACCTCTGGCAATTAGCTTTATTGCAGTGTTTAGAACCTTTAGGAAATGACTGCTTCTCAGAGATGTCTCCCAAGTATAGCTACCTTTTGGGTTTTGATTGTATTGGAAGCTCGTACCTCTATACGTCATTGAGGATGAGAAGTTGATGCCTAATTGGCTTACCCCTTGGTACTTTGGCACCGGCCTATAATATTTTTATGACCAGTAGGCCATCTCACTCTTGGCACATGAGGAAGAACAATGGATTAGGACAATTATATCTGCCACCTTGGCAAATATAGTCCAGTCAGCAACAGTAATAGCATCAAACACAGCCTAGAAAAATGACAAACTATGATAAATATTCACTTGATACCTTTAACGCAGTGAACTAGATTTTTAAATTATATAACAAAATCTAAAATCAGAAAATTGTATACAGTAAATATGCCCTCAATATGGTGATTTTAACCTCAAGAGAGCAAATTTAAGGGGGGAATGGGAAAAAATGGAGAAATAAACAGAGACAAAGAGATTAGAAACAGAGCTGGAGGACTAGAGAAATAGCTTGGTAATCTAAGTGGCTGTCTGGCAATGTAAGGATCTGGGTTCTGTTCCTGGTACAGCATACTGTGCCAGCCCTGAAACCCTGGGCACCCACTGTGCCAGCCACTGAATCCAGGTATGGTGATACATGCCTGTAGTCCCAGTGCTAGGGAGGCTAAGACAGAAGGATCACTATGAATCTGAGCTGCGTAGCAAGACCCTCTACCAAATAAATAAATAAAAGATTAAAAAAAAATAAAAGGCTGGAGGAAGAAAGAAGGTTTTTCTTGTTTTTTTTTTAAAGAATAAAAATAATAAAAATTACACAGTTTCACTGAACAAAATAATAGGAATTCAACAATGGTTGTTACATTCATTGCATAAGGTTGTCTTCAAATTAGTTGTTTAGGTTACTGTAGATATAAGCATGCAAGTTGTCAAGAAAAAGTTACAAGAAATTAAAAAGAGAAAGATTAAGCATTAACTGCTCCTTTCAATAGACCAGGAGAAATCACCAGTACTATTATCCAAGCAATGCTGTATATATACATAAATATATCTTTTTGCCTTTCTTTCTTTTGTCCTTTTGCTTATCCCAGTTGTTCCTTCCCATTGAACAGATTCTTTCCCTTTGACAGTATTTATTGTACCTTTCAGATTTTATTTACTGTTCTAGAGTCTTGCACTAGGGAGACAGTATGCTATTTGTACAGGCAGGTCTGATTTATTTCACTTACGAGTATGGTCTCTAGTTACATCTATTTGCCTATAAAAGTCTCAATTTTAGGTTTTTATATTTTATAGCTGAGTAATACTCCATTGTATAAAAATGCCACATCATTTTTATCTGTTCTTCAGTTGATAGACATTTGGGTGGTTTCTAAGATTTAGCTATGACAAATTGCACTGCTGTAAACATGGTGCATATATATCACTATGGTTGTTTTGTTATTTTGGAAAAATACCCAGGAGGGGCATAAGGGGCTTGAATGGGACTTCTAATTCTAGCTTTTTTGAGGCATCTCCACATTGATTTCCATAGTGGTTGTACCAGTCTCCACTCTCACCAGCAGTGGAAAAGAGTTCCTTTATCCCCACAACCCCTCTACTATTTGTTATTGTTTGACTTCTTGATGATAGCCATTCTTTCTGGGGTGAAATAAACTCTCAGGATTATTTTAATTTTGCATTTCTCAAATGATGTTGAACATTTTTTCATATATTTATTTGCCTTTTGTATTTCTTCTCCTGGAAAGTGTGCTTTCATCTCAAGTGCCCATTTTTGGGTTGGACTTTGAATTTGGGGGGTCTGATTTTTTTAATTCTTTTTTTTTTTTTTTTTCCTTGTGGAACCGGGGATTGAACTCAGGCCCTTGTGCTTGCCAGGGAA
>NDGM011255597.1:15623-25786 GCA_002564305.1 Octomys mimax | reverse complement strand
TATATATATATTGAGCCATGGCTGCATTAGTAGATTAAAACCCAACTGGTTGTCGTGTATAATCTTGCTGACATGTTGAATCAGTTTGCTTGTTTCTTATTGAAATTTTTTGCATCTATATTCATTATGGAGATTGGTCTATAGTACTCTTTTTTCCACTGGGTCTTTATCTGGTTTTGATATCAGTGTGATACTTTCTTCTATACACATGTAAACATGTTAGTGAGTCTTGTCTCTCTTTCTATTTCACTTAAGAGTACTGACATTAAATCTTCTGTCAATTTCTTGTTCAATTCAGCAGTGAAGTTGTTAGGATCTGGGACTTTATTGGTTAAAGATTTTATTACATTTTCGATCGCATTAACTGATATTGGCTTTTGATATATTTTTATATCTTTTTGATTAAGGTTTGATAATTGATATATATATCTAGAAATGAGCCAATTATTTCTGTGTTTTTCATCCTATGACAATAAACTCTTTTGAGGTAAGTATTGATGATCTTTCGAATTGTTTTGAGTTTTTAATTTTTAAAAGACAGTAAATAGCAAAATACTAGAAATGATACAGAATTTCACTAAACAAAGTAGTAGGAATTCAATGTTCATCATATTGCATATTTGTCATCAAATTAGTTGTTCAGATTACCAGATATTGATCAAAAAATTGAAAAGAAGAAAAGTACCTGCAGTGACTTTAGCCTTATCATTATTGAATGCAAGAATTTGAGTTTTTTCTTTCCTCTTTATGGTAAGGTTGGTTGAAGGTTTATCAATTCTATTTATCTTTTCAAAGAACCACATCTTTGATTCAGTAATTCTCTGTGTTGTTTCCTTTATCTCCATTCCATTAATTTTTGCTTTTATCTTTATAATTTCCTCCCTTCTGTACGTTTTGTGTTGGCCTTGCTCTTCTTTATGTAGAATTTTTAGATAGAACATTAGGTTGTTTATTTGCGCTCATTTTGTTTTCCTGATGAGAGAGTTCAGTTATAAAATTCCCTCTTAGGTCTGCTTTTATTTCATTCTGTAAGTTCCAGCATGTTTTATCTGCATTCTATTCTAATTGTAGATAATGTTTTATTTCTCCCTTTATTTCATCTGTGACCCATTGGTTACTTATGAAGTTGTTATTTAATGTCATGTGTACGTAGGTTCTTACATTGTATTTTGTCATTAATTTCTAATTTCATTGCATTATCGTCAGATAATATGCATGGAATAATTTCAATTAGTTGCATTTACTTAAGTATTTTTTTGGATCAGTGTACGGTCTACTTTAGAGAACATTCTATGTGAAGCTGAGAAGAATGTGTATTCTGATGATGTAGAGTGGGACAGTCTGAAAACATCTACTAAAGGCATTTGGCTCAGTTCTGTTACTTCTATGCTGATTTTCGTCCAGTTGATCTATCCCTTTGTGAAAATTTGGTATTGAGTTCTCCCCTTGCAATTGTGCTATTTGATTTCTCATGTCTACCAATATTTTTCTTAAATAGTTGGGTGCTCTTGTTTTGGTGGATATGTATTTATAATTGTTATTTCTGCCTCTTGAAGATTTTTTAACAAGTATGTAGTGACCTTCTTTATGTCTTTTGATTATTCTTGGTTTGAAGTTATCTGCAAATAGAATAGCTACCCCTGCTTTTTTATGGGTTTCTGTTGCATTAAATATTATTTTTCATTATTTGATTTTCAGTCTATGAATTTCCTTTTGAGTTAAATTTGTTTCTCGTATACAACATATTGATGTATCTTGTTTCTTGATTTGTTCTACAAGTCTATTTCTTTTGATTGGTGAATTGAAACCATTCATTTTGATGATTATAACAGTTATAGCTGTTGTGTACTGGCTTATCTTGGTCATGATTTTTTGCTATTTTTTCACTATTTTACCCTCTGTTTAATTGCTTACTCAATCTGGTGGTTTATTTTTATTGTTGTCCATGGAATTTTGGTCATTTTTTATTGCAGTCTACCTTATAATTCTTTAATCTTTGTAGTGTTGGTTTGATGTTCATAAATCTCTTCAGTTGTATATTATTTCGCCATGAATTTTGAAAGAGAGTTTTGCAGAGTACATCAATCTGGGTTGGAAGTTGTTTACTTTTAGGATATAAAATGTTTTAATCCTAGCTCTTCTTGACTTAGAGTTTGTGTGAACAAGTGTTCTGTGAATCTTATGAGCTTTACTTTATAGGTGATCTGTTTCTTTTCTCTACTAGCTTTTAATACTCTGTTCTTGTGCTCAATTTCAGGAATCTTGTGATTATATGATGTGGTGTCATTTTATTTTGGTCATGGCTGTTTTTGGCTGTTTTTGGTTCTATATGCTTCATTTACTTGTATGTTTTTTTCATGCTTGAGATGTTTTCTGTCATTATTTCCCTGAAGAATTTTTATGTCACTTGTGCTGTCTCCAGCTATTTTACTGACTCCAATCAATCTTATGTTAGTTCTCTTTACTACAACTTGCAGTTGCTGGTGCAGCTTTGATATTTCCAAAGGAAAACGGTGAGACAATTTAAAACATAAAGATAAGAGATGCAATCTGATGTCAAGTAGAGCCATCTCTCCTTATGAAAGAATAAGAACTGAGCCACCACTGTACTGCTAGTCTTTTGAAGGAAACAGTTAATGCTTATTTTTTTCCTCTTACTCTGATTTTTTTCTTGTTTTGAATTTCTTTATCATATTTTTCTTTGTTTTCTTAAATGATTTTTACACATTTATATCTGGTAACCAGAACAAGTAATTTGAAGATAGCATCATATAATACAGCAACCATTGTTGAATTTCTATTACTTCATTTAGTGAAATTGTGCATTGTTTCTAATGCTGTTTTTTTGTCCCCTCTCACTATTTTGTACTCTTTAAAATAAAAAAACAAATAAATTTATAAGGAGATTAAATAGAGTAGAGTCAGCTGGAGGTTAAAGGATGATCGCCCAAGTTTGGAGAAACTGAAGGACACAGGAGGGAAAGAATAAAATAAAATAAGTAGAAAGAGCAAAGACTATGTTTACTCACTTCAAAGTTTAAATTCAAGAAGTAGTTGAGGAAAGGGGAAAGAATGTCTATAGAAGAGTATGAAAAGAAACTAAACATTGAAATACAGAAGAGAAAAAGATAATTAAAAAGAAAAGAAGAAATAAAGATAGGTAAGACCAGAAAGAAGAGAGAATAAAAAAGGAAAAAAAAACATAAATGCAAAAATAACTATATAATATAGAACAAAACAAGATGAAATACAACCAGATAAAAAGGAATAACCAATCAGACAAAAAAGGGAGACTAAAAGTAGGAAAATACCACTGTTGTTTACAGTACCATGATAGTGTACATATTTAATTCCAGACATGTCTTGAGGATGGAGCTGATCTTGCCTCTGGATGTGTAGTTGTGACTGGTCTTCTGTTGGTGGAGTTCTCCACAGTCCAACTGCTAGCTTCTCACTGCTACTTCAGACTCTCTTGTGTTGCTCATCTCTTTAATTACTCTGGCCTCTAAAGACACATGTACTGTCCTGAGGCTCAAGTCTTGGGGTTACGGTCAGTCTATTTGACAAAGGTGTGTGTTTCTACACTGCTTACACTCTTTTCGTAGGCCCTGCTACACCAGAGATACTGAAGAAAGCACAGAGTGGAGATATACTCTTTTCTCTCAGACCATGTTTTCCCAGAGATAATGGGGGAAGCATAAAGAATGGTCTCAGATTCTTCTTTCAGGATCTGCTGTTCCAGAGATAATGGAAGAAGCACAAAGCACAGATTTACTCTCCTCTTGAAGACTTGGATATTCTAGAGATCTTCTTGTTTTTTCTTTGATATACATTGGGATGGTTTCAAATCCAGAATACAGTCTTCTCTTATAGAGGATTTTCTTCAATTAAGCTACTCAGCTTCCTTATCCCACAGTTCATTTGTCTGCACTCCCTTTTGGGGGGGAATCCCGTTTCCAAGCATGGCACCATGGTACTTGATGATAAACTGAAGGGCTACCACCCACCAGTCAATAGTTTGTTCTGACATTTGTAGATTATGAAATTAATGATGTGTATGAATTAGCAAAGTTGACATTTGGAAAAGAACATTGTTTCTCTTGGCTAGAGAATTCATAGAATTTATAACAGTAATTTAATATAAATAAAATATAGTGAGATGACAGTGGCACGAAAAGTGTTATGAAATAATAATAAACAAAATGCATAACTGGATATAAATCTATAATACAACAAAATTTACATATTAGTAATCATGAGAGCCAATGGCCACCACTGTATTTTTCTTTGTAGGATATATTTAACATATAGGAAAAAAAACACATATGTTACCAATGTAAGCAAAACTTTTGTATGATACCTAAAGATTATTTTTGTTTTGAAATTTCATTTGTATCTTTATTGTATTTCATATAAGGATTTGTTTCTATTGTTGTTTAATTTAGGTAAAGAAAAATTGCTTTTGAAAATATTGTCTATTTAAGACATTTAAAAATGTCTATTTAAATGTACAGTACATATTGAAAATTTAACATTTTATTTTATTGTTATTTCATGTTCTTGTTAGATGTGAACTAAGTAATATAATATAACTCATGAAATTAATCTGATTCATTAATAGAAATACTCTTAAATATATATGATAAAATATATAAAATATTGTATATATTATATATAATACAATTATATATATATAATAAAATATGGTTACCTATTAATATCCTTACCTCTGTAAGGGGTATTTCTTTTTAGGAAATTTAACCTAGTGCACCCCATGTTTAACATCTTAAGGAAAAGCTAACCATTTGACACTGGCTAAGGAGAAAATCCAAATTAGTATCAATTGTTTCATTAAATTTCGACCATTTTGTATGCCCACAGGTGATAATGTTTTACTTCCTGACACTTATGATATGATATATTAAACACTTGAGGAGACAGAAACATTTATTAGAGTTGATATGAATCCTTGCCCTGGAACAAAGTATTCTCAACCCCCTAATCTAAAACTTAAAACAGTTCGATAACCACTTCTGCATTACTTTTGATCACTTTTTCTTCTCATTATACCAAGAACGGGAAAAACTATTAGAAGACCTAAATTCCTCTTTTAGTTTTTGCTCTGTAAATCTGAACAAAATATAGATTTCAGTCATTTTACCAAGTCCCAAAACAAAATGTTTAGAGTGAGCTTACTATTTTATTTGTAAGAGTAAGGAAGTCATCTTTGATCCTTGGGTGAAGTAACATAAATGCAAAAGTAAGGGCAAAGAGTGGGAGTCTTAAAATAAAAGTATTAAGAAACTGGGGATGATCCTCAGTAAAGTCTTCCAGGGCAGTTATCTACCTTAGATGAAATCAGGAAATAGATAATGGAAACAGCAGCAAAAAAGCCAGAGAGAAATACATGCTATGGTTGAGTGAATTTAACTGCTCCAAAGCACCTATTAGAGCTTCTGCAATGCCTTAGAGAGGTGGGGCTTACTGGGGCATACTTAGGTCATTAATCCTCTTCCCTCATTAATGAATTAGTGACACTTTATATAAAATGGTTTGTGAGATTTTGTTCCTTTTTTTTCTATCTCCCTCGTGAGGATGGAGCAAGAAGTTCCCAACAAATGCCAGTCATCGTACTAAGACTCCCCATCCTCTAGAAGGTTGGGAAATAAATTTCTGTTCTTTTTGAATTCCTTGGTTTGTGATAATCTGTTATAGCAAAACAAAACAAATTAAATCAGTAGGAAAAAATGATGTAGTGAATGTCACTGAAAAATGTGTGTGAAGAAGGAAGTTTATATATATAAAGTAAAAGTTTTCTTGCTTTCAAAAAAATCAAGTCAGAAACATCTGAAGTTTTCAGCATTCTTTTGCTTCATCTAATACAAACTTCACAAGATGGATTGTGGAACATTGTTCTTAATTATTTATCTTTTTTCAAACATATGAGAGCTGCAATACTCCAGAAAACATCGACTGTCCAGAAGAAAACAAAAGCAAAAACTTCAGAAGTTACAGGATGTCAATGAACCTTCCTAAAGTTTAGTACTCTTCCAGATTTGTCACAGCTATCATGCTGTGTTGTGTTTCTGAATCATAATACAAGAAGCTGAGTAATCATGAACTTAATCATTGAAATAATTCAATCTAGTAATATTCAAGAGGGTAGATAGAGCCAGTTGTATGATAGAGCTACATGTTCCTAATGATATTATGCTTTGGCATGCTCGATAGTGATGCACTATTAAGAACAGCATGAATGAATCATGTAATACTTAACAAGTAGGGATTCCCTAATATATCCTCTTTTACTCAGGAAATGCATTAATGGTAATGTTAGCAATAAAAATTCTGCCATTGCCACACTGTGAGTAAGACTGAAGGGAGAAGTAGCTGGAAAGAGCCTCCTTATATCATTTGAGTTTCATGTTCCAAGTTTCATACAGGTTCCTAATACCTTGTGTGTAAGGTTGTTGGATGTGAAAATTCTACTGTTGGAACTTCTTTAACTTGTTGCGTTGTGTATTAAAAATTTTAGTATAACTGAGTTCTAATTTGTAATGATCACTGAGATAGTACAGGAAGAAAAGTGTAGTGTCACTGCTAGAAGAGATTGAAAGAACAGTGTGGGTTGGAGGAGCTTCACACTCTGTCCCTGGGCTTCAGGAGTAGAAAGACCCACATACAGCACTCTTGAAATTATTGGGATAATCTCACCAGCATGGTTACCTTTAGAAATACTTGATTTTCTTATCATTTCAGAAGATTACAACATTTTGCTGTTCAGTTTCTGAAAACTTTACTGATTTACCTTCCTCTTGAATCATAATAAGCAATATTTCTTGCATTGCTAAAACAAATCTGTAGATTCCAGTCTCTTGCTGAAAAGACTTACTAGAAGTTAAGTCTTATTAGTGGTTTTATAGTGAATATCCAGATGTCTCTTAGAAATCCACAAAGACAATCATTCTTAGCTCTTCTCAGTTGTATGTTAGGGGAGCAGAGTAGCATCCACAATATTCAGATAATTATGATCCTTCATTTAATAAAAAATAAAAATTCTTGTTCTTCTAAAGTTGAGTGCTAAGCAATCAACTGTGATCCCTATAGATGTTAAAGTAATTGACTTGGGTATGAATTGCCTGAAATTGAAATTTGGAAGGGAACTTCGTTTTTCTCGCCTTCAGAGTAATTTCATAAGAAATACAATATATTGAATTTGTAGTGCCTGAAAAGCTTCATGAAATAATATTAAGTAAAATGTCTATCTGGACATAAACTTGTGTTACATACTGACTTTATTTTAGAAAGCATACACAAGTGGACATATGTCATAGGTTTTTTTCTGAGTTACATTTATTCAAATATTTTCCTTATTAATATTTTCATAAGTATATCTCACATTTTTATTTAACTGCCCTCTACCTCAGGTAATACAGACAATACTTCACTCATGCTGGGATAAGTTTTGCAGTTCCTGAAGTTAATTATTTTTTTCTGCTCAGGTGGCAAGAAATAGCTGAGAAATGTGGAAGTCAATTAGAGACATTTTTAAACCTAGTTTTAAAATTTTTAAATGACATTCTCTGGCCCCCATTACAATATTTTATGGTACTTGAATAAAAACTGGAATGTGAATGTTGATTTCAGAATTTTTACATAAATGATAAACCTTCTAAGTTTATTAATGTTATTGCTCACATTTTCTAAGTCCTTACAATGACTTTATTCCTTGTTCATTAAGCAACTGGCAGAAATGCTGCAATTCCTACCATAAAGTGATAGTTTTGTTCTTAATAAGTCATCAAACAATATCTTCCACAGTCCTCTAATTTAAGTGATATTTGAGCATCCACATTGAGCCTCAGATGGCTCTTACTGAGTATTGCCTGAATAGTGCTTGTGTTTTTCTCCTGTACTGTCCAAGTACAAGCCATGACTGCAGTGTGTCCCCAGTGAACCTTCTGAAGACACTGGTTCCAGCAGGGCTGCAAGGCAGTAGTGGTGCTGAGAATGGCAGAACCACTTACATATAATGTTAGAGAACCAGAGCGCATGATGATTCATGCCACGAACGAATTCTTCCGAGTCAAAGTTTTTGAAATGACAATTAAGGACAAGCTCATCCCCCAAAATATCCTTTCTGTATCACATTACTGTGATTAAGATGGATTCATGGAGATATACAAATACTCAGCTGTGTTTAATGTGAGTGGTGACCGAAGTTTAAACATCTCCAGTATGCTGAGTAAGCATGAAAACGCAACTCCTATAATCAACCAGATTTCCTCACAAAGTGATGAAAAATATGTGAATGGGATATTTACAGTGTGTAAGGTAAATATAAGTATTACTTTGCAAAATTTCTTTTACAATCCCAGATTTTAAAGTTGTGACCTGCCAACTACATTTTGGCCAATTTGGGGAACACAAGAAACAAGCCCCTTTTTCGGGGACACATGAATGTTATCTTCTTCCTTCAGACTGTAATAATCAGCCTCTTAATATTCTTCTTCTCTAGTTATCTCTACAGAAGTTTAAGGATGAGCTTTAACAAGAATCCTTAATATTTCATCAATTTTTTTATCAATTCATAGTCATCCTGGCAGAAGATGATACATAGACCCATTTGGACTATGACAACTAAATTGTAAATAAAGAGTTACTTCCCAAAGCTGGGCTCTGGCTGTAATACCTAGAATGAGAAATCATATTTGCTGTCCTAGAAAGCAACTATGTCAAAAGATAAGCACTGATTCTGGTCGTTTGTACTGTAAGTTACTCTCCTTTCCTCCCATTTATGACTTTTCAACAAGAAATTGTTGAGCAACTGATTTCTCCACTAAATAATAAGAGAAACATAGAAGTGGAAGAGACTAGAGCAGTGGTTACAAATCTATGACAAAATTCCCCACCCAGCTGTTGCCATTTTGGCTCCACCAACCCCTGTCCTCCTTTCCCTGTTCTCTTTCTTCTGTGCTCCCATTGGCTAGGAGTAATTGAGATATTTTCCTGGTCCTGAGCAAGGGCCAGAGTGTGACTCCAAGACATGTATTCAGGAAAGGATACACAGGGAGAAAGGTAAGAAAGGAGATGTGGTTTATGGATGTGTAAGTTGAATCTCAGCATTATTTTCTAAAATTTTTTCTACTACTCAGGATTTTGAGAAAAGGGAAAAATGTGTGAGCAGCTGCACCCCAACTGATCTGTCTTCATCACTCTCTTCTTTAAGGCCATCAAACCATGAGAAACAGGGTACAACCACCCAATTCTAACACACATGTAGAACCATTACTGGAGTGTTAAAATCCTGGATGTCACTGATAATGACATTCATAGAGATAAGCTACAATTTTAAGAATAAAATACATAATATACAGGTTTAGGTGACACATGCCTAAAATCCCCACACTTTGTGAAGGTTACACAGAAGGATTCAAAGTTCAAGCCCAGAGTGGGCAATTTATTTTTTTAAAATTAATTTTATTGAGAAACAAATAGCAATGAGATAGTTTCAAAACCAATTAGTAGGACATTTTCAATAATTAATACGTTGCATATTGTTGTCTTCTTAGTGCTTATTTATAGTACACGATGCAGACACTATATCCTGTCCAAACACTACTATTACAAATCTTTCTTCTCATTGAATTAAGAGAAAGTATCTGTATAGCTAGCCTAACTATTTCATATATACAGATACAAAATGATCCTTCATTTGTATCCCCTTTTTTGTTTAGTTTTATCAAAGATGGGTATTCCATTGCCATTTAAACATTGTAGGTGTGTGAATTCAGCAAAATAATCCAATATAGTCCAGTAGTCCACATTATTAATGGGTTATCCATAGGACTGGCAATGTTAGAAGTTGTTGACTTGAGCCTTTTACAGCTTAGCATATTAATATGGCTTCACTTTTTATACTTTGTTTTTATATTTTTCTGTTGGATGGTTAAGACCAAGATAAAGCAAGACCTATGAAAAAATAAATGTAACTTGTGTATCTGCCAAGGCCAGTCAAATCCCCTCAGGATTTATCCTGAGATACTGTATATCAGATTGTAGATCCTTTGTCAGTGTCAGCCATATGGATGAGTCATGGACATTGCTTGGCCAATGTGCTCTCTGTGAAAGCCTGAGAGAAGGTTTTCTCTCCATGTGACTCT
>NDGM011255597.1:0-15573 GCA_002564305.1 Octomys mimax | reverse complement strand
TCTACATCATTGATCACTTTCCTCTGTAGTCCCATAATCTCCTTGATCAGAAAATTTGGGACAGAACCGAGTTACATGATGTTACACTACAGGTTCTCCTATGTCCTGAGTCCTCACTAGCCTGGGAAATTTAGAGACTTACCAAGAAAGATTCTGGAAACAAAAAAAGCAAAACAAAATAAAACAACAAAACATCTTTTCAAAATGTTAGGACTAAGATTTTCAGTTCAATCCCCAGTGCTACAACAGAAGCATATAAAGTAAAAGCCAAGAACAAAAGTTATGGTCAGAAACAAAGGAAGAAATCAGAAAAATAACAAAACAGCAGTAAAGATACATTTTTAGAAATGCTTTTTACCTTATTGTAGGGAATTTTTTGTGTTTTATAAATTCTGTACTTTAAATCCATAGCTTTGATAATTTAAAAAAATCTAATTCTAAATTAGTGCTTCTCAAAGAAACATTTTATTTTATATTTCATTTGCTTTTAAGCAAATGGTCCATAACCCATAAATCAGTTTGGAGCATCCAGTCTATAAGCAATATTTCAATTTATACTCTGTGTGTGATCTTAAAAATTACACCTTTCTATGCATAAAATAGCTGTGTGTTACTCAGAGCAGCCTGGCTAAGGGCAAGATGGGGGCTGAAATCCAGTCTGAGCTCAGTGGCCAGAAACTGTGTTCTGGGAGGGATTTAGGTCAGGATAAATATTTGTTTTGAGATTTTTTTCTACTTGAGGGGGCATAATGGGTACTTTGTCTGCCAGTTGAGTGTCTTTTGATGTTTTGTATGTATGTCCTAGTGTCAGGAGGAATTCTGGCCCTGTCTTTGTAAAGTGTCTGTTTCCACTCATTTCCTCAAACACCAGTGGCTCTTCTGTAGCTCTCCCACCTCCCTTCCTTGTTCTCCCCTTCCCCATATATGGATTCATCAGGACTCTGTCTTGGGCACATCTACTCGAGGCCAGAAGCAGATAGATAGCATTAAAATGTACAATACATCTGCTGATCACACATTTGTTACCTGGTATTTTGCAATTATTTAGGTCACATAGTGCTTAAGTTAGCTATAAAACTTTGGTAGCTTTTTTATTTTAGTATTTTAGAGAAGCATCTACAGGGTGTTTAGGGTCTCAGTACTAGATGGGACTAGTAGTGATCCTCCTGCTTACAGCCTCCCAAGAGCTGCAATTACAGATGTGAGACACCACACCCAGTCTCAGCATGCCACAGGGGCGAGGCCAGCATGGCAAGCTCAGGGATTGAAACCCTGGCCTCCGTGCCTGCTTGCAGGCACTTTAATCCATTGAACTATTTGGCTGGCCCTCACCGTTTTCATCTTTAACATATAGTTTGTGTGGAATTTTTTCCTACATATTTACATGCTTACATAGTGCTATGTCCAGTGTATGCATGATTACCTGTGCTGTGTCATGATTATCTAATTGCATCCCACCTTCTACCTGCACTAGACAAGCTGTGTCACATATTCAGGTATCCTTAGCTTTAAAGCATTCTGAGAGTTTTCCACAGAAGTTTAATGCTGCATATATCCAAGGGTATTGATGCCCAACATAGTCAAGGAAAAACCATTAAGGTTCTATCATTATGTTCTGGTGCCAAAGATGCAAAGAATAACAATGTATGACATAATTCTAATTTTATGTCTTTGAATGTAGAAACTAATAAATATAGATATTTTTATCTTCCTGTTTGATACCACTCTAATAATATATGTACACACATGTATTTATTTATATTTATTTATATATGAATGCTGATATACATAGTCAGTTGCATGAAAATGTGCTGCTTATTATGTTAATATTTTAAATAATCATATTTCTCATTAAAATAATTTTTGTAACTTGAGGGATCACATTCTGAAGAAAATATATGTAACATTTCTTTAAGTGCCTGTTTTTTTTTTGGAAGGAGATTGAACTCAGACCCTCAAGCTTTCCAGGGAAGCGCTTATTCCACTGAGCCATCTCCTCAGCCCATTTTTATTTACTTTTTCATAGTATTTCTTTTTTCACTTTTCCCCATTTAAAGTTTTCTTAATAACAAAAGTAGATGTCTGGAATCAAATTTGATACATTATTATATACTTGGCTAGACAATTTAGGTATGCAGTAAATTTATATACTTTGATATTTTTTGCTGTCTGTCCTTGAAGTTATGACACTCTATATTCTCTTTCTCATTACCACGATTTTACACTCATACCTGCATTTTACGGTTTAAGACAAAGATATTAGGGAAGCATTCTATTTTTTTGCTCTGACTCTACCCAATTGACATTTCCAGTATTTTCTTTCATCAGAAACTCTTTTCGAAACACACGCTCCTTTAGTCAAGTTTGTTTTCATCTTTTTATTTCTTATTTTGAGAAACAAATATCAATAAGAGAGTTTCAAAACTGTTTAATAGGACAGTTTCAATAATTAATACATTGTACATTGTTGTCTTCTTAGTGGATATCCAAAGTTTGACTTACTTTTGACCTGCAGTATACTTAGATTGACTTGTTATTTGTTGTTGTTGAACACTGCTTCCTATCAATGATTCTTTGTATGTCTTTTCCTTTCAGACCTATTGAGTCCTCCAGTAACAGAGAATAGGTGTTCATGTTTTTTCTCTTTAAATATCATTTTTATCTAGTTCTAAAATATTGTTGCACAATTTAGTTTTCACTCAAGACAGCTGAAAAGCACAACTTCTACAACTGAAGAACTAGATTTACTTAGAAATTAGGAATCTAGATGCTGCAGAAAGCTACTTAATGAATATTTTTAAGTACTTTACTAATTGAAATTCTTTTTGAATCTGTATCACTTCACCACAATTAAATTCAATAATCCTTTGTTGTAGTCAGGGTTTACAAGGGAAACAATCCAACATAGGGCATGCAATTTTTAGTATTATTTTATGATAGTCACTCAAATAGTCAAATGTAAAAGTACTGGAAAGACGTGCACGTGTTAAAGGCCCAGAATCCAGCTGAGTGCATGGAGCCAACAGCAATCTCCTGAGTGAGTCTAGCAAAAGATGAGAAACCAATCAGGAGTCTAACTGAATGCCGAGAGCTCAGGACAATATATTACAGAAGTCTGTAGTTTCATGGATGTGCACTCAGAAGGCTCCCAGCTTGGTGGGGCAAGAGAGAAAGTTTCTGCCAGATGAATGAAGGATCCGTTCCAGTAGGCTGAGGATTCTTCACTGGATCCAGGAAGCAATGCTCACAGTAAGAATCAAAACTCCCACAAAGTGAACTCTAGCCATTCTCAGTGACAACAAGGTCCTGATCTCCTTTGATAATGAACACACCCAAGTTCATGTCAGGACAACTATTATAGCAAGTTTCTGCAGAAGAACCAATAGCCCAGGAGAAGCTATCTCTCCCTAGTGATGCCTCTTCTAATTCTCCAGTTCTCCTTTTTATTTTGTTGGCAACAATCTTCATGTAGGCCTGCCACATCCAGTACCACACTGATTTAGTTCAGCTGTTGATTACAAGTTGACTACCAGTTGTTAATCTACCACATTCTTCAACAACAAAATGTATGAATGCTGTCATTCAAGAGGTTAAAAAAGATTATTCAGAACCTTCAGTCATCTCACAGCAGTGTAAGGGTCTGTTTTTCTCTTGGTAGTCCCTGAGAGAAAAAAGTTAGGATTTAAAAAATAAAGACAAGAGCTAACAGCTGACGTAGTGGGGTAGGACCGTGCTTCATAGGCAAAGTACCCTAGAACAATAGTATGGACATTTATTTATACCTTTGCAAAGTTACAAGACACAAGGTTGCCTAGCAACTAATAACCAACAGTGTCCAGGCAGGATGTTTTTTTCAAGACTGAGGTAGGTTGACTGCTTTAAAACATGAGGGCTCATTTTAACCTCCCACACAGGATCAATTTCCAGTCATTGACTCCAAAATCACCAGGTTATATTTCACAACTACATCGTGTGTCAGAGTCACCAACCAAAATTTGTTACATTTATTTTTTTGTTTTTTGTTTTTTGTCTTGTATTTCAGGGAAGGGACTACAGGGTATTCAGGGTATCACTACTAGATCAGACTAGTAGTGATCCACCTCTTTTCAGCCTCCCAAGAGCTAGTATTACAGGTGTGCATTACCATTCCCAGTCTCAATTACCGTCTCAGCGAGATCCAGGGGCAGGGCCGGCACAGCAGGCCTAGGGATAGAACCCCCAGCTGCTGCACCTGCTTGCAGGCATTTTAATTCGCTAAGCTATTTGGCCAGCCCTAAAATTTGATACTTTTAAAACATTTTTCCTTTGCAAAATAGATGAGATTGTAGACCAGCATTATATAAATTTATTCCTCTTATTACAATGTTTTGTTGCTGAGAATCAGTTTCAAAATTAGTCTTCATTCACTGTAGTTTATCCACACCTCCTTTCTGGTGTCTTGTAGAGTATTTGTTTTGCATTAACATTCTTTAATTTATCTTGCTATAATATGTCTTTGTATGGATCCACCTCTCATTCATGGTGCTTTCTCAATTTGAGGTTTTGCTTATTACCTTATGAAGGAAGCAACTAATAGCCTCAGAAAATTAAACACTTCTATTAAACAAATAGTAAAGAAACACTATTCCTAAACTAAAATAATTTTCAAATTTATCAAAAAATTGAAATCCACACCATGAACTGAGTTCCATCAAGTAAATACACAGGTGATATAGAGGTCTAAAGGCACAACACTGTCATGTTGGGTCATGGGAAGCTTCCAGATGACAACGTTGGCTGAGACTTAATGATTGAATGAGAGGAAATAACAGCAAAAAAGGTTTCAATGTTATTCCATGAAAAAAAAGGGAATTAAAAATGACATAAAATATGACAAAGCAAGGTGTGTTGTTAATTTTTTAAAGAATTTTCTGTAAGGCATATAAAAATTAGGAAGCAAAAAGATATACATAATTTAAGCAGACCTGCTAAGGTCTTGTAAGGAATAAGGAGTGTTCCTTGTTATTTTTCTTTAAGCAAACTGGGAGAATTCTTGAAGGATTTCAGCAAGATTGATAAATGGCATATAGACAGAAAACTGACTATTCTAATAACTAATGAAGGAAAACCTCAGACGATATTTAAGTAGTCAGAACAAATAAATGCTTTGATCCTGCACTGTAGCACATGTGGACTTCCAACATGTGACTGTGACAGGACTACAGAGAATATGGTCCAACACCATAGCAGACACAACACAAGTGAGAGTTAATTAATGAAGGGTCAAAAGGACAAGAACCATGGTTAAGGGAAGAGTCAGGGTCTTCTAGAAGTACAGTGAGGATAGACTCCAGGAAACATTAAATAGAAAGAGGAGTCAGGGACTTTGATATGGCATAGCCCACACTTGAAACACTGCAAGATCTGCGCCTATCTCCACATTTTCTTCCCCCATATCCACCATTAATGGTATTCATCATCCATTAGAGGGAACTTCTTAGGAATGTGCAATGAAGCATGTCTACATCACTCTTCTATATGACCACATTTTGATATGAATCATGTACAGAGGCCTGTTTCATTTTTGCCATTTTCTGTGTACATGTATAACAAAATATTACATACAATTTATTTTATAAATTCACCTATCATTTGAAACATGATAAATATGTTCAAGGAAACTGTACTTGTGCAATGTTTATGTCCTCTCACTGACTATCATTTTATAATAGTAAAGTCAAAACTATACCAACAGTTGAAATTAAATGCAAGCAAGCATGAAGAATATGACAGAATTAAACTTGCTGACCAGATGGCAGAAAAGTTCAAACATGATGCAAGACTGATAACAATGTTTACGGAGATACCAGATAGCAAATGTAGCAAGCACTGTTCATGTTCATGTTTCATGTTTCATATTCTCAAGATGAATAGAGGTTCGTTGATGACTTGTATGTAAGGCTGCTGGATGTAAAATTTCTAATATTGGAACTTCTTCCATGTGTTCAGTTTAGCATGAGAAGACATTAAGTCTACCTTGTTTTGATCCATAAAATATTACAGAAAGTCAACTGCAGTTTCTCTGCCAGACAAAATAAAAATTTAAGAGTTTAATGGGAAGTAAACCATCTGACATTGGCTAGAGAGAAAGACCAAATTAGCATCACTTCCTTCAGTAACTTTGGACCATTTTATGCCCAAAGGTCCTAATATTTTACTTCCTCACACTCATGATCTGATACTTTATTTCACTTTTAAACTATTTTTAAATTTTTAAAGTTATTTATTTATTTACTATTAACTTTATACAGGATCTTGGTAGCTCAGACTCCTAGTGATCCTACTGTCTGAGCCTCCGCAGCACAGGGAATGCAGGCCTGCTCCACCGTGCTTGGTTTCAGTGACCTGCACAGAGTGAATTCGGAAGATCAAAGCCCAGTCCTTGTACTTGCTGGGCAGGTGCTTAGACTGTCAATCTAGCTCCCCAGCCTGACCTGATATTTTAAACACCTGAGAATATAGAAACATTTATGAGAGTTGGTTTGAGTATTGTCCCTTTGACAAAAATTCTGAACCCCATAAATTAAAACTCAAAGAAAATAAAAATCAAATATCACTTCTCCACCATTTTCACTCATGTTTTCTTCTCAATATGCCATCACCCCCAAATTGGGTAAATCTATTAGGAAATCGAAGTGCTAATTCCTCTTTCCTTTTGATGAGGGCATCTGGATAAAATGTGCATTAATTTGAGGAAGCCTTAAAACAAGAAGTGTAGAAAGAGCTTTCTGTTTTACTTCCAAGATAAAGAAATTCATCTTTGATTCTAAAGTTCACTAAAGGAAAATATTAAGAGTGGGGTCTTGAAACGAAGGTTTAGGAAACAAGAGGATCCTGAATAAAGTTTTCCAGAGAAGTTATCTATCTTACATGAAATCAGGTAAAAGATGATGAAAATAACAAAAATAGAGGGAGAAACCCAGGCCATGGTTGAATGAACTTATCCTCTCCACGGCTCCTATTAGACCTTAACATCTTCAGCAGATCTGTAGAGAAGTGGGACCACCTGGGGCATGATTAGATCATGAGGACTATACCTACACTAATGAATTAATGACATATTATAAAATGCCTTGTGAGTGTGAATTTTCTCCTTTTTGCTCCTTCCAATGTGAGAATGGAGCAAGAAGTCCCCACGGAATTCCCAGCCCCTCATTTGCGAATACACAAGCACACACAGCAAGCACTGTGATATGCCTCCTTTCACTGCCATCCAAGACTTCCCATGCATGAGCTTTCCCAGACTACATGTCTTATTATCGACCAGGATGAAGTGGTGTGGCTCTTCATTTCATCTTAGTTTTCAGTATGATTGTACAGACAATAAACTGTTACTCATCTCTTGGGAGTCAAGAACATGACTCTTTTTTGACATTACTTTGCTTCATATACTACAGTTTACATAAAATGGATTATGGAGCACTGTGCTTTATTGTTTATCTGCTTGCTAGCATATAAGACTTGCTGTGCTTCAGAAAGCATCTACTGTCCACAGACAAGAAGAACCTGAAGAAGTTACATGAGATTCATGTCCCCATCAGGAGTTTAGTACTATTCCAGATTTTGCAAAGTTATCTTGCTATGTTTTGATTCTGCATAATAATACAAGAGATTGAGGAATCGTGAACTTAATTATTGAAATAATTCAATCTACTAGGAATTAAGAGGGGAGAGCACAAGTTATACATAAAGTTACATGTTTATAATGATTTTATGCCTTGGCAAGCCCATGATAGTGCACTTTTATGAGGAGTATGAATGCATCACATGATATTTAACAAGGAAGGATTTCCTAGCAGACCCTCCCCTATCTATGAAATGCATTCTGGCAATGTCAGCAATAAAAAAGCATTCTGTCACTGCAGCTCTGTGAGCAAGACTGAAGGAAGAGGTAGCTGGAAAGTGCCTCCTCCTTTTAGTATTAAAGTTTCACGGTTACACATTTCTTGTAGGAGCCTAATGATCTGCATGAAAGGCTGCTGTATGCCAGACTTCTTTCATCTGTTGAGGTTAGTATGAAAAAAGTTAGGCATAGCTCTCTGTACCATATGCTGATCACTGAGATGTTACAGCAAGTCAACTTTAGTTTCTGTGCTAGAGGAAACTGAAAGTTAAGAGCTAGGATGGGAGGAACCTCACACTCTGTCTCTGGGCTTCTGGAGTGAGACACAGAGCACTCCTGAAATTATTAGCTGAATTGGACAAGTATTGCTTTGCTTGTTTATGTTTAGGTATACTTGATTTTCTTTGCATTTCAGAAGATTACATCTTTCTGTTCAATTTCCAAGAACTTTACTGATTTACCTACCTCTTGAAACATACCAAGATTGAATTTCTGCATTGTTAAAAATCTCAAGATTCAGGTTCCTGCTAAAAAGATTTCCTTGAAGGTAGGTCTTCTCAGTGGTTTGATAAAGATTTTGCAGATTTCTTAAAGACATTGACAGCATAATCAAAGGAAATTGTGATTGGTTCTTTGGGGTTCTGTGTATGGGGAGTAGAGTCAATATCAGTTCCATTTAGATTCCCTGCAACAAGGTGATTCTGATCCTTCCTCAGGAAAGTAATAAACATTCTTGTTCCTCCATAATTGAGTCCTAAGCAATGAGACATTTGAAGATTATGAAGTAAATGATGTGTGTATGAATTGTCTAAAATTGATATTTGGAAGAAATATGTTTTCCTCGCTGGAGAATTTATAGACATTATAATGGAGTAAAACCAAATAGAATATTCCAATCATTAGAAAAATTCATCCTAAAAGCAGCTATATTTCTTAAGAGTTGAACTTCTTTGCATTTTGTGGTATATAATAATACTTTTTTTTTTTTTTGGCAGAAGTGGTGATTGAACTCAGGCCCTTGTACTTACCAGGGAAGTGCTTATTCCACCGAGCTATCTCCCCAGCTTATGATAATACTTTATATCATATCTAAATAAATTTTATCTTAAGGCAACATTAATATTATGAAATGAACTTTCATTTAGTCACTTTTTATATGATAAGTTGTTTTTTTATTTTCTCCATTTAAATAAACTTTGTTATATAGGTATGGGCAGGTATCTTAAACTTGATTATTTTTAAAATACTTAGCTGGATCCTTTGTGTAGATGCCATAATTATACACTTTGACTTGATTTTTCTATCTTTCCTTGTAGTAATGGTACTTCTTCTTTTTCTCCATTTTATTTTAGGCTAAACTTATACTAGTGTATTACCCTTTAAGAAAAAGTCCTTAGTGAACTGACCTAATCTTATTTCCTTATATGTGCCACCATATTGATATGTCCTATTTTTCTTCTTTGATTAGAACCTGTTTTTAAGATATTATCACTCATAGTCAAGTGTGTTTCCATTTGACTTATGTTTGGTCCACAAGATTCACAGATTTCTCATTCTTTTCCTGTGAAACATTAATTCCAATCAATCTTTTCTTTACAAAACTACGAAGGCCTTCATTTCAAAGAATAGATTTTTAGGCCTTTCTGCTTAAATATCACATTTACACACTTCAAAATTTCTGATTCAAAAAAAATTTCTGATTCAAATTATTTTTAGTCAAAGAGGGTGAGAGAAACTCTTCTAGACATGTAGGATTAGATATATTTTGATAATCAGAACCTCAATGTTGTAGAAGTCTACCTAATATATGTTCTAAGTACTGTACCACTTGTGATACCAATCAGATCTGGATCACTATGATACCATCAACACATCATACTTCAAAAACAAAATATATGAATGTTTTGATTTAACTGAGATGGACCTACATGATACATAGCTTTCTATCATCTCTCATCTGGTTAAATTTCACACTTACATTATGTGATCACAGTAAACAATCAAGCATTTATATTTTTGAAACATTTCAGTTTTGCAATAGATACTGGATTTTGGTCCAGTATTATGTAACAATTATTCATCTTGCAACTACCTGTTTTATAGTTTCAGTGTTAGTTTTGTATTGCTGGTGATTCAAACTTTATTGATAGTGGCATACACACTAATAGTTTTGCATGTAATAATCTTGAATTTCACTCACTATACTGCGTCTTTGTGTGCAATTTCTTTTCCTTCAGTGGATTTTTAAAGCTGAGGATCAGCTTGCTTTGTTAAGAAGGAATCATTTCTTTACAAGTGGTGCAGTAAATAAAAGTGTATAAGGACATTTTGTCAAAAGGAAAGCAGCAGTAAACACCCTCAGAAATTTGAATATTTCAATTGAACAAAAAAATATACAAACACATGATTCCTAAACTAAAAGCATTTGTAAATTTATACAAAAATTGGAATCTACATCATGTACTGCCTGTCATTTAAAAAAAAATGCAGTGACACAATACTTGGTCCATTTGTGTACTGTGGAAGCTTCCAGAAGACTAACCCTCAGTCAAGTCATATTGGTTGAATAGGAGGAAATAAAGAAAGTAATGTTACAGTGTTTCTCCAGGAAAAAAAAAGGTAAATGGAAATTACATAAAATATGAAAAAGACATGTGTTTTCCATATTTCTAAAGAATCATATATAATGAGTACAAAAATTAGATAGTAAAAAGATTTAAATAATTTAAGCAGATCTGGTGAGCTAAGGAGAGTTTTTTTATTGTTTTCCTTTTGCAGAAAATTCGAGAATTGTTGAAGGATATCAGCAAGATTGATTTCATGACTTTCAGACAGAAAATTACCATTTATTTACAAAGTATTTTATTGACACAAATCAAATAACAGTTCATGTAATTCCAATCAATAGATGTTCTGATCCTGCACTGGATCTCATGGAACTTCCCACTTGTGACAATGATAGGGGGACAGAGGACATGGTCCAACACCACAGGAGACAGAATACATATAAGAGTTAATTAACAAACAGGCACAAGGACAAGAGACATAGCTATGGGAATGGTCAGAAGGCAACTGATATATGTCAAGGATAGTCTCGACATATAGAAAGAGGTGCCAGGGAATTTGACACTGCATAGCCTATACTCTAAGCACTTAAAGAACTGCTTATCTCCAGACTTTCTTTCTGCAGGTCACTCCTGACACAATTGAACATCAGTCAAGAGAAACTTCTTAGGATTGTGTAGTGGAGCACTGCTTCCTCCATTTTTTATAATGAAGCAACTGGTAACTTAGGCGCATTTGTTTCACATACACTTGTGAGTCTTGGCCACATTATAATAGGAATCATGTTCACAGGTCTACCTCATTCATGAAATTGCCTGTACACAGGTATCATGAAGCACTGTACATAAATTTTCTATTGCAGGTTCACCTATCATTTCAAATATGGCAGCTATGTTCAAGAAAATTGTTGTTCTGCAAGGCTTATATCCTATCAGCGATGAACATTTTGAAATTATAAAGTGCTTATTGTGCCAAGAGTTAACATTGCAACGAAACTCGTATGAAAAGTACAACAGACTTCAATTTGCTGACCTGATGGCAAAAAAGTTCAAAACTGATGCAGGACTTGGAAAACTGATAGAAATATTCAAAGAGATACCAGAGCTAGAAGACCATGCTGCACTTCTCAGAAAAGAGATGTCAAAAGGTAACAGTGTGAAGGCCATGCGAATAACTCAGTTGACTAAGCATTTGCATAGGCAGAGTGCAGTGATTGGGGTTTGATCCCCTGTGTGCTGTGCCCACTCTGCCTCTGGGTCATGCTGAGAAACCCATTGAGACTGGGTGTGTTGGCACACACCTGTAATCCCAGCACTTGGGAGGATGAAAACAGGAGAATCACTGAGTCTATCTATGTAGTGAGACCCTGTAGACCCTGCACTAAATACATTTTAAAAAAACAGGTAATAGTGTGCATGCTGCTTTCCATAGACTAGAACCCCACCTTGGTCATGGGATCACTTGCCCTGCATATCCCTCAGTATCTAAAGCAATTGCATAACTCAGGTACCAGCAAGTTGACAACCTAGGCAACAGCTCTTTCATACAAAGTTCTAACTTATTTAAGGAAGAGGATTTGGAGGAGGACAGAAAGGACATAAAAAAGCAGATTGAATTCTCAATGCTTCTAGGGTTTCTGATGCATTGGAAAAACTAGAATAGTTAAGATTAAATGTGGAAATTTTATGCATTTTTAAGTGGATTAATTTTAATTCAAATTTCATAAAGCATTCTATGGAGGGCTACTTATTCTTGATATCATGAAAACTTTTTCTTCTCAAAAGGAAAATACAGGACTGAGGAAAATATAAGACTGAGGTTCACAAAATCCACAGGGAGGGAATGCTGTTCTAATTGTCCCTGGTAAAAGAAAGAAATGTTGAGGCTGTGCTTGTGCCTAGGATGCCATTGATGGCTGTCTATAATGAGGCAAAGAATTAGAAGTAGAGGAGCTGACATAGAAACACAGACAGAAAGAGATAAAAATATTATTGACACCACTGTGATCTTCCCCTCATTTTATTGTATTTTCTTTTATACCATTAGTTCAAAGGAAATGCAGAGAAAGAGCCAAAACCACAGGCAACAAAAGTCAGCAGGATGAAGCCAGCAATGTTCAATGTGCACTCAGCACAGATGAAGATTCACAACCAGAATCCAAGATGGATGTGTCCATGATGAAGGTAGGCTGGCTGTGCTCCTTTGGCTAAGGCCTCCCCCATGGATCTCTCACATTTGATCTTTCAGTGAACACTCAATTATTTGTTTAGTGAAAATGAGGTTCAGTGTCAGAAAATTGGCAGTTTTGTTTACTCATTGTGTTTCACAACCCCAGTACTCTTTACCTTGGATAGTATAATTCCCTCTGCTAGAAATATGAAGTCATTTTGCCTTGTTTAGTTTTTCAGTGAAATATCAGTCACTTTAGGAAAATGGCTCAATAAAGCCAATATTTGCATTCAGTCATTGTTGTTATTAATTATTATTATTATTATTATTTATTCAATAAAGAGTCTACCTATTTAGGTCAGACTCATAGTGATCCACTTGTCTCAGTCTCACCAGCATTGGGATTACAGGCATATACCACCATGCCTGATTCTGGGACTGGCATAGTGGGTAGGATTTCCAGGGTCAGCAAGTCATGTGGAGCCAGTGATCAAAATCAGTTCCCTGAGCTTGCTATGAGGTACTTGTGGTATGTAAGCCATGAGCTATCTCTCTGTCATTTTTATATTCTTCTCATTATGTATATCCAAAAAATATCATTTTATCCCATATTGTATATTTCATGTATTTTTCTAGAACTCAGCCTCTTCAAATTTGCTTAAAATAACTTGAACTATCTTTGAAAATATCAAAGGGGTTAAAATTAGCTACATGTGAAAATTACATGATTATCCCCTACCTTATAAAAACCTCTATATTATTTGACTTATTTCCAGTATTTCTGATACCTTCAAGAAACATAATAAAAATATATGTATCTCATTCCTCTCTTATCATCCACAGATAGAGTTCTACTTTCTTCACTAAGTATTGTGCAGTTTTTCACAATGAAGCCACCTTGGTAGTCTATGGAGCCAGCTTGACTGTTTCCACTCAGTGGTTCCCAGGACTCCCATGGTTGCTTCTACACTTTCTCTCCCAGATCATGAGCCTCTTACTCAACTCTAAAATGCTCTACTGAAACTCTGAAACAATGCATCACTTTGAAAAGACAGGTGTTCAAAGCAAAGGTCCTTAGTGCCTTGCTTCCATTTCATTGATTATTTGCTATAATTCAAGTTGAGACCTTCTAGTCTGGATATGTCCAGATGAGGAAAGTAAATGAGGTTCATGCACTAGCTGCTTTACTAACGCTTGTACAAATCATCGCTGATTTATGGAAAGGCCTTTGTTATTTGAGACTCAAAATATTCCTATGTGGATTCAGGTTAGAAGCAATAATCCTAGCTAACAAACTTCATTTCTTCTATGAGGTAAGTAATAGAACATCTGACACTGTTTTCCTTCATGCACCTAGATAAGTGGCTCTTTGTTCAGCTAAATTGAGCCTGAAATATATCACACTAGACAGATGACATGTCACCCTTGGTTGTGTAAGGTAAACAAGTCTCAGCGTTGTTCTGTAAAATTTGCTCACAACCCCAAATTTTGGGGGAAATGGATAACTATGTGATCAGCTACAGCCCAACTAATCCATCTCTATTGCTCTTCTTTAAGGTCACCAAAGCCAAGAAAAATAAGATGTAACTACACAATTCTGATTCAAATGTGGAGCCATAACTGGAGTCCTAAAAATGTGGATATCTCTGATAATGATATTGATGGAGATAAGATGCAAATTTAAGAAGAAAATGCATAAGATACAAGTTTAGAAAGAAAATATATATGTATAACCTAACTGTGATTTTCATGGTAGTACATGCCTAAAGTCCCAGAACTTTGAGAAGTCTAAACAGAACAATCAAAATTTTAAGCCCATGATAGGCAATTTAGCCCCATAGCAAAATCCTGTCTCAAAATAATACTTTTTAGTGCTTCTTTACAAAGACTTTGGATCAATGTCCCATACTACAACCAAAGCATATAAACAAATAGTAAAGAACAAAATCTGTAGACAGCAACAATAGAAGAGATCAGAAAAACAAGAAAAAAAAAACCCTGTAAAAATAGATTTTTAAAAGTGGTTAAGGTAAAGAATTTCTTCATCAGGTCGGAAAAGCTAAAGCTAAGAAAAAGGACAAAATGCGGAAAAGATACTTAGGTATATACTCAGGATATTTTGGATAAACTGCTAATTTGTACTGCTATTTTGAAAAGAAAAATTAATGCTTATTTTCTTTCCATTTATTCTTATTTTTTCTTTTGAATTTCTTCAAAACTTTTATTATTATTTTATTTTCTTTTTTCTTTGAACCAATCTTGCAAGTTTATGTTTGGTAACGTGAACAATTAATTTGAAGATAGCACCATATTCAATTCAATTCAACAGCAATCGTTGAATTCTAATTACTTTGCTTACAGAAATTTTGCATCATTTCAAACTCTGTTATTTTCTATTACCATTTAGAATTCTTTAAAAATAAAAATGCTTTCTACCTTAATGATTGTGAATTTTCTGTATTTTAGGAATTCCACAATTCTCAATGCATAGCTTTGATAATTTGAAAAAGTAAACATCTAATTCTAAAGCAGTACTTCTTAAGTCTGTTTGTTCTGTATTCCATTTGGTTTTAAATAAATATTTTATGGCTAACAAATCAGAGTGAAACATGTAGGCTAAAATCAATATTGTAATTTATATTCTTGCTGTGATCTTTAGGATGAGTCCTGCTGAAGCATCAAGAAGTTGTGTATTATTCAGAGCAGCCAGGCTTAGGGGAATGTGGGGACTGTTATCCAGTTTGAGCTCAATGTCCAGGACACGTGTCCTGGGAATGTTAATTAGGTGAGGACAGAAATATCTTTTCAGAAATTGCCTTCTGGACAGGACATAACAAATACATTGTCAGGAAAGTGAGTGACTTTTGAAGATTTGTAGAGTCCCTTCATGACACTTCTCCTGGAGGGTCAGGAGAAATTCAGGCTCTGTCTGTTGTCAAATATCTGATTTCACTCTT
>NDGM011255595.1:3576-21804 GCA_002564305.1 Octomys mimax | reverse complement strand
CACACACACACACACACACACACACACACACTACTTAGACAAGACAATTGAAAATAACTGATAAAGATAAATTGTTGTTTGACTTCAACAGTTCCTCTCTCAGCCTACTTTGGAAACAAAACAAATAATACTCATCATTTAAAATGGCTCAAAGTAGAATAATACTCAAGAAGAAAAAAGTAAAAGCTGGATCTATAATTAATACTAATCTTAGTTAACGGAGAAAGTAGCCTACTTCTTTCGAAACACTGCATTCATCACAAGTGTCCCTAGACTGTGTGTCTTAACGAGCTATTTAAGCCCATCTATAGCAATTGTAAAGTTAGTATATGGTCCATAAAACAGCAAGACAACGGAGACCAAAAATGGGAGGAGAAACCAGCACTGAGGCAAACTAAACTAAAAAAATATAACAGCAGAGACAAACATAGTAAATAACCATCGATGAACACACAAGCTAACTACCAAATTATCAGCAGCATATATATTGGCCAACAACCCGTATAAAACTTGCATCAAGGTCAGCAAAGGAAAAACTAGATAAGACAACTTACAAACTAAAAGGAAGGGAGCAAGAAGAGAGCTCGCGCAGCTAGCAGGAGCCATGCTTGCAAGGGAAAGCACGCTTTCCTCACAGAACACACAGTATAGTGGGGACCATGACTTCACCTGAAGGTGAACGTTCCACTGTCTCGGAGCTCTCCAGCCACCAGCAGGACCTACCACTGAAGGCCTGTGCAACTGTAATGAAGGGGGAAAGTGAACTTCTGTCGACCACATTTCTTAAATGCCTATTAAGCACCAGGTGCTCTGCTGGGCTCCGAGTGGGCATAAACTAGGTGGTGCACCTCATTTTTGAGCTAGCAGACATCTACAGTGAAGCCAAGTCACAACCAACCAAGGATGCAGCCATCGGGAAGCCCTGGTACTTTCTCTCTAATGTGATGTACAGAGTAGCTATGTGGAGGGAAGTGACAGGAAGCCCAAGGGAAAAGGTGGGACACAGGAAGAACAAGGCTGCTTTCGTCTTACATAAGCTTGGGAAAGGAGACTTCACTACCATCATGGTGGTGCCTCTGCCCTTTTTGCATCTGAATTCTAGAACTCTCTCCTGAGTCTAGTTCTTTTTAGCAATGCATTCTGGACTCCAGTCACATTTTCATTGAGAAAGCACTGGGAAGACTGGAGCTCACCTCATACAAAATACCAGTAAAGCACATAGCTCAGCATAGAAGATTTAGGTGACTGATAGATCCTTGATGACAACAAGGATGCCCAGGTCTTGCCTTTCAAGAGCCACTGCTGCAGCAAACTTGCATCCTAGTTCCTGGAGGAGTGACTTATACTGATACATTCAAAGATTCTAGATCCCTTTGCAATTTGCATGTCTCCTACAGATCAGTGGGTGGTGGAGATATGTAACAATACTACAGGAAGAATAATTTGTGAATGTGGATGGAGAATTTCAAACAGTAACTCTCTTTGACCTACAGGAGTCTATCTTTACTTTTTCTTTCTCCCAAGATCACCACAGAAAAGCACAAAGATTTAGCTACAAATCTCTTCACCGCAATTGCCTCTGGAAAGCAAAAATGATATTTTATTTTATTTTTAAAACAATTTCTTTTTTCTCTTTTCTTGGATTTTCTTTCTTTCTTTATTATGTATTTGGTACAGGGTCTCACTATACAGCTCAGATTTGTAGTGATTCTCCTGTTTTCAGCCTCCCCACACTGGGATTACAGGTATGCACCACCACACCCAGTCTCAGTGGCCAGCTCAGCATGCCCAGGGGCTCAGCCTGTGCAGCATGTGGTGCTGGGAATCAAACCCTGGTCCCTGCATAAACAGGCGCTTAGTCTGCTGAGATATCTTGCTAACTCCTTCAAAAATGAGATTTTAAAATCCCCATCAACAGAAGATACGTTCAACTGTTTATAATATATTTGCACAATGGAATATCACATGGACCTTAGCCTGGTATAGAAGAATAATTATAAAAGGAAAAATATATTACACAAAAATCTCTCTTAGAAAAAGAGGACTAGCCAGACAGCTCAGTGGATTAAAAGTACCTGCTTAGGCAGACACAGGGACTGGGGTTTGATCTCCGGCATGCTGTGCTGCCCCCCCACCCCCAGGGAGTGCTGAGACAGTGAATGAGACTGGGCATGGGTTGTAGTGGTGCATGCCTGTAATCCCAGTGCTTGGGAGGCTGAAAACAGGAGAATCATTACGAGTCTGATCTGTATAGTAAGAACATGCAGACCCTATACTAAATACATTTAAAAAGAAAGAAAAAGAGGAAATATATGAATACAGGTAGGTGAATAATTTCTATCTACATACATGTGCACATGAAGATAGACACAGACAGGGAGAGAAAGACAAGGGAAACAGAGAGAGGAGAAGGTTTTAATATACAGCAACATATTACATTGTAGTATTTTCGTTTTACATTTGTGATTTTTAAATTTCCCATGATGTGAACATTAAATTACACACTATTTCCCATCCACACTCCTCCCTTGGCCAGTGATGACTTCAGACCATCTTCTTCCACAGCCACTGAGGTTTGTGCTGGCCCTGCAGCCAACCAAAGCTCCTAGCAGGGACCTTTGAAAGTGACGTATGAAATACGGGTCTGAGCCTGTCTTTTGACAGCTTTTTACTCTAACACGGTTTGAAACCAAGGTGCTCCTTCTTTTCACAATGTAATGATTCACATTTATCCATTTAAATAGGCTCACCACTGGTTAATGTTCAAATGAGGCTAATGTGCCAGTAAAAAAATTGTATTTTCAAGACTGAAATGAACTTGGAAAGTATCTAATTTTGCTTCAAGCACTTTCAAGAAGCTGTGAAAGCTTCCACATCCTGCCAAGTTAGCTGCCTATTTCCAGTCTCCACCACTCAAGGCAGAGAAGCCGAGCAGTCAGCTTGCTTTCCTTCAAGAAACTGCGCCAGCTGAGGAACGTTCGCCCTGCAGGGAGCTATCTGCTGGCAAAGACCCCAGCTGGGCACTCCTCCAAAATGGAGCTTGTTCCCAGAGGAAGCCACCAGGCTGCTCTGCCCCATCCAAAAATTCTCTGGCACTAAGTACCATGCATGTGTGTGTACAAATCAGCTTCCAGGGAGATTGAGATGCAGGCCAGCAGTAAGTTCCAAAACTACATTAGAAATGATGTATCCAACTTTACGTGCCCAGTTGGATGGATAAAACATTCTTGGGTAGCAAGGGCTTGCTTTTTAAAACTCCAAATCTTACTATAATTCAGAATATAAATTTTTTTCAATACATGGGCTACTGGAAAATTACTGGGTTGCCTGTTGGGCAAAGACAAAATTGGATGTTTGGAGGTAAGCTTGATCTTCTGGTTACAATAATCTGCAAACCAGCTATAATTCATTTGTAGAGCTTTGCTCTGGAGGAAGCTGAATACTAAGCAGAACATTTTGGTCTATTATAAATTACTCAGTTCTACCAAGACAAACATTAATCTGAAACCACCAAGAAACCTGCAAAATTGTAGGAAGCACTCAGAAAGACAAGAGGTCATGGTATAGACACTTAAATTGATACACAACCTGTTCAAGCAAGAGAGCCCTCAAGACCTGTGAGCTGCCATCCTATGTGTGACAGTGTATAAAACCACACCTCAGCGCATGTTTCAGAGCCCAACGTGTGCACATTTCTTTGTGCAAGATTCAAAGATGGATGCAGCATGGTCCCTGCCTTCAAGACGTCTCCATCATTTAAAACTGCAGGGATCAATGAGATGAGTTCAGAAAGAGCTAGGGAAGAGATTAGCACAGAACACCTAATAATAATGAAAATGCACTTAGCTCAAATTGAAGATGCAGGGAACACTTCTTAAGGCCATAAAGTCCTAGCAAAAAAAGAATGTGGATTCCATGGATGGCTTTATAGATGCAGGAAGCTGGGAACAGGCGTGAAAAGGTGTTCTATTCAATGGAAGGGTGGAAAGTGGTAATAGCTCACGTCATGTTGGAGAACAACCTAACAGAAGATCTTGTAAGTCACCCCACAGGGTACAACTTGCTCCTCAGATTCAGACTGGGAGAAGAGTCCAGATGCGGGTTCTTTCTACTTGTTCTTCCTCAGTGATGGGGTCAAAATTTTCAGGGTAAAAAGGTCCCACAGACCTCTATTTCAAGTTTTCTTGGAATAGAGCAAGGGACAGTAAGGAAAGCAGGCAGGACACTTCCTTGTGGAGCCAATCTGAGAGAACAGAATACCCAAGGCACGAAGTGGGCCTTGATTGCCATCTAAGGACAAGGAAATAGGCTGGTGATCAGAAGCCCGGGGCAAAAACAGGAGTGAGCCCTACCCCAACCCCGCCAGGAGGAGGTGCTTGAGCCTTGGTCAGTCTAAATGCCTCAAGCTTAGTAGGACAGGAGAAAAGGTGGGCCCTCACACCCCAGCTTCAGGAATGAGGGAACTATGGCAGAGCCGAGCACATGATGTTATCTAGTGGGGAGCTGCCTTCATCCTGAAAGACAAGGGAAGAGCGAGCGCTTCACAGATGCCACAAACTCTGAGTTTTCCTTCTGGTTACCTCATTTATGGCATAGTACTCAAACACAGGCGGGGGAAACTGCAGGCGTAGGGCCCAGTTTTTCAAGGTTGCTCTCATTAGCCTCTCCACTTCTAGACAACCTGTTCCTGCATATTTGTATTTTGGCTGAATAGCCTGTGTCTTATACCAATTACTAAGCCAGAAACTAGAAGTCACCATCTTTTCTCCTCGACGACATTCCACAGCCAATTAATAATCCAGGACCCACAGGTTCAGTCCTTGATCACGTCTGCCGCTCCCCTTCCTAGGTTTCCAGCACCATGGCCTCTGTTCCAGCTGCCTCGTCTAGAGTCCTTGCTGGGGCCTCTCCAAGGCTGTCCTCAGGCAGCAGTAGAAGGAGCCCTTTCAGTCAAAATGGCCATGCTGCTCCTCAGCTGTTAACACTGCCTGGTCTCCTGCCACTGGCCAGGCTTTAAGACACATTGAATGAGTCATCTGAAATCATCAGGGAATCAATTCACATTAATGTTCATTCACATTCATTTACTAGACTGCAGGAATGTTAGGATACATTCTTAAAAATTGGACATTATTGAGAAAATAGAAGAAAAGAGTAAAGAAAACTTCCACCAAGATGCCACCTCTGATCAACCTACTGGGGGCGCTATTAGCAAAAGGCAACAAATATCAAGGGCTAGAGTGGATGGGGAGGAATGGGGGCTCTTTATACACTGTTAGTGAGAAAGTAAAATTACGCAGTAGAAAACAGTATGGCAGTCCTTGAAAAATTACAAAGAAAACTATGACATGATCAAGCAATTCTGTTCTAGTATATGCACTCGGAAGAATTTAAATTGAACCTTCCATGAAGTATTTTCACATCCAAGTCACAGCAGCATGATTCACAACAGCCCACAGATAGAAACTAAGTATTCCTATGAATAGATGAACAGATAAACCAAATGAGACAAATACATAAAATAGACCATCATTCAACCATAAGAGAAGAGAAGGAGATTCTGATACTTCAGTGTGGATGAGCCTCGAAGGCATGCCAAGTGAAATAAGCCACTCACAGGAGGACACACTGGATGACTCCACTTACTCGAGGAATCTAAGGTAATCAAATTCATGGGACAAAAGGTAAAATAACAGTTGTCAGAAGCTGGGGACAAAAAGAGAATGGGAAGCTACCTATGGGTAGACTTTCACTTCACAAGATGAGAAGTATCCTGAAGAGTGGCTGGTTGCTCAGGATTGTCAATGTACACAACCCCACTGTACCCTTAAAAATGGTTAAGATTGTAACTCATTGTATTAAGTTAACTGCACCACATTTATTTTTTTTTAAAGTGAAATTAGTTGCCGCATACTTATTAGCATATAGAAAAATTCTCTGTTGTGTTTGGGACCATATTTTCATCACAAATTGTGAACATGCTTTTAAAACAAGCGGGCAAGCTGAAAAGAACTAACCAAAAAACAAGCTGGCTAGAAGTATCAAAATGCTCCACATATGCGTATATGTATGTGGTTGCAGATCCTGAGCTTCAGTCTCTCTCTTACCTCTAATCTACCTGCCCAGATCCAAAGACACATCTCCCCAAGGAGCAGCTCTCCTCATTTATCAAAGCAAACTAAATAATCAGTGCCTGGCTTTCAGAGCTCTATCCAGCCAGGATTCGGCCCGCAGAGTCCTCTTATCTCTTCCTGACCCTCAGCATGGCTCTCTCCAAGCCTCCATCTGGTTTGCTCATGAAACTTCCTTTCCCCAGCGGATCTCCTCTGCAGTCTGCCTGTCCTACTTGCATAGCAGTCACTGGTGGGTCTTGGAGAACATTCACCAGCAGAACAGAGGCAAGTGATTTCAGGCAGTGAAGGTCCAGGGTCACATCCAGTTAGCATTCTTCCATCCACTCCAAGAAGGGCAGGTTTGTTATCTGTATGTCCACACCCATGAAGAGGAAAGGACCAGACCACAGGCTTCAGCACAGCTTTTACTCAAGGCCCCATGGAACCCGCCATGCCCTCTGCATCACCCTCCTCTGGACAAGGCTTCTAGCTACTCCTCCTGAGCTGCTGTTGCACTACACAAGCGATCCACACTAGACAGAAATTGAGGAAGATGTTAGGATAGGGAAAAGTGGTGTACCTCTATGCAGTTGAGGACAAATGGGCTCCTGGGAGATTATCACAGATTCTATGATGTGGCTGGAGGTGAGCTCCATGTTGATAAAGATTCCTCCTAGAAATCTAAGACTTCTGGCTTCTTAGACACCCAACATGTCATGGCACAGATACCCGCAGGAGCCCTGGCACCAGGAAGACAATCCCTTCCTAGGTGCTTCACCTTGCCCCATCCCTGCCCCAACATCCCAGAAAACCAACTGGCTCCTCACGCACCACTCTCGGAGTGCTCCCAGCACATGCCGCTCTCTCCAGCTCTCTATAGTCTGTGCCTGACACTTAACAGCCTGGTGGTGCATAGCAGAACCTTAACAAACACACATTGCTCTGCCCAAGTACCTCAGTCCTGTATTTCCACCCTTAGAAAGAAGTACACACTGGGTCTAGCAGCTTAATATCTGAATTCAAAAATTAATAAGCCAGGGCCCAAGTATTCAACACATTTCTTTCAATGTTCTTCCAGTTTGTTGCATAGTATCTTATTTAGAATGAAGGTATTTATACCTGTAACATCAAAAGAAAACTAAATAGATAAGCAGCATGAGTACAGCTCTAATTCTGCTTCATTTTGCCCAGTAGCTGCGGCCGACGACTTCACAAGATGTCTGCTTCCCATAAATCAGACTAAGCAATTTTTCTCCAATTATATTTTAATTCACGGGTAATCATTTCTCTACAGCAGGTGGCAAGTTGAGGGGGGCTGGAAGCCAGGGAGAAGGGAGGCATGATGAACTATTAAATGACTTTTGCTTGAATTTGTACCAACAAGCATTGCAGAGGTAGCAGGGACCAAAATGTGTGTGTTAACAGAAGCCAGGTGAATGGGATGGGTGATGGTAGTGTCAGATAAATCTGGTGCCATTTCCTTACCCAACTGCAAAAATCTACTCTAAAACAGACTGATCCTCACGTGGGCTCTGATTGCCTGTGCCTAATTCTCTATTTCCTCACAAACCCATCCTTCTACCTTTTGTTTAAGACTCCCAAACATGACCTATGACCTTGAGATTGCTCAAATAAGAGCACCGTCATCCAGGTCTACACTCACGTCACAAAAACGCATTCTTCTGCTTATCATGCTCGCTTCAACATTTAGACCATCCATGTTTAGAAAACTTAATTGAAAAGAAAAGGCTGGGGCTGGTGAGACAGCTCAGCAGTCTAAAGCGCCTGCTGAGGCATGCTTAGGTAGGCACAGGGGACTGTGATTCCATCTCTGGCACCACATGCCACACCAGCCCTGCCCTCAAGATGGGCTGAGTGGGCCAAAAGAAAAAAGAAAGAATAAGCTTTCCCCAAAGGACCCATATGTTTTACTAAAATTTCATTCCTAAATCCATTTGCTAAATTTTTATTAATCTCATTATATGACTGACATTTTAAGACACAGAAATGAGTAAGGTGAAGTCCTTGACCTAGAAAGACTTCCAATCTAACAGAAAGCAGAACTCTCACCCCTGACTGCCCTACTCTCAGGAAAGGGAGCACCTTACCTTGTGCCCTCACTCCATAAACCCTCCACTCCACCTTGCTCTGTCTCTGTGGAGAAAACCCAGGCCCCATGCACCATTCTCCCTCCCTGGGCCTACAGCAATAGTGTTCTAAATAGCCTCCCATTTCTGCGCCACAGTCTCCACAGGCCACACCCCGCTTTCTACACTCTCATGACTGAAGCTTTCCCAGGGCTTCCCAGACTGCAATGGCTGACTGACGGGGTGCAGCAGCTGGCCCTGCACTGCCCAACCACACCTTCTCCCATTCTCCTCCTGGACTCCTCTCCACCCACTCCCACCTGCTTTCCACCTCCCATTCTGATGCTGCAGCACTCACCCTGACCTCTGCCTGGACATGTCCCTCTCCACTCTCCTCGTTCAGCTTTATGAGTATTACCTTCACTCCAATCAAGTCTCAGATCAAGTGTCCCCTCCTCAGGAATCTCCCTGAACACCACAGAACTGCCCCCAAGACCTGTTATTTCATTCTACTTTTAGGATGTATATTTCAACTACCTGCTGATTGCTTCTCTCTTCTACCAATTATGTAAACTGACCTGGCCAGCATCATTAGCAACTTAGAACTGTGTTTCACAGCAGGCTCAGAAAGGATTTGCTGACAGAAGAAGGCCCATTACCAAGAGGAACCTAATAAGGATGGCAGCAATGTGCAATGCACAGTGCGGAGAGACACTGATGTTTGATTGAGAGGAGACTGCAAAGCGCAAATGCACCCCAGACCCTGAACCATGCATGGAAAATCCCCAAAGACACAGGCCAGTCTAGGTGTGTCTGAGTCCTGAGAACAGTCCTTCGAGTGCCCAGAACACCCAGGAGATGCCTCAGAGAGGAGCACAGACTTGGCGAAGCACAGGATGGAAACTGTCTGAGAACACAGAAAGTCAGCGAATGTTCTGATGCTGAGACCTGTGTGCTCTCACTTGCTCTTCACAAACACCGAGAACAGCTACATGAACTCAAAGACGAACAATAAAAAGATGACATCACTTTTAAGAAGACTGTACATTTTCCTGTGTTTGGGGGAGAAAAAAAAGGCCCTCAATTTTGCTCACGTGTAAATGTGAAAAAAACAGGCTTGCAGTTAGTGACCCTGTGTCTCCAGCAAAGGTTGAATGAAGATGACTTTTTGAATTTCAAAGGTATGAAACAGCTGCATTGCATTTGCAAATGGTTCCAGATTAAACTGAGGCCAGCAAGGTAGCAGCCAGACTCAGGCCTAGCTGGGTCCCAGCCTGGGAGAGGAAGCCAAGCACTTTTCGCTGCAGCACAAACTGATGAGACAGTGTCGCACAGGGTGAGCTGAGCCTGGCCCTTGAGACATGCATATCACTTTATAGTAAATGACATAAGCAAACAAGCGGCTCAACCTTAGTCACTGCAAAAGGTAGCTATTAAAACTGCCATGTGGAGTCACAGACCCCACCAAACACGCTTTCTGAAGTACTGGTCCCCCCATTCCTTACACAGATTCTCACCTCTCATAGTTCTTATTGATATGATGACTTATTTAAAGAGGGACTCATTCAGTGTGCACAACGGCCCTCAATCCCCACATAACAAGATGAAAAGGCTGTGAAAGTAGAGGCAGCACAAGGCATAACTGCTATGCCTTGGAGCTGCACCAACTGGCTCTTCTTTGTTGCTTCCAGCAAGGCACAGAACCTGGGCTTCAGCCTGCAACCTGTCAGATGCGGAGCTCAGGTCCAAGGCCCCTCCTACAGAGTGAGCAATTCTCTGCAAGTCCCTGCTTTCTACAACTCAGAGTCCCGGCAGAGCTGAGCTGTGAGAGACAGGGCTGGGGACCATGGGAAGTGCCCGGTCAGGTGCCTGGTCATACAAGGACCCGGAGTAGAGTAAGTCAGGAGTGAAGCAACCAAGGCACAGTCACACAGGCCTGGACAGGCAGCACAGCTCCAACCACGGCAGAGCAAGTACACGTGTGCACCCTTCCCCAAAAGTAAATGGTCCAGTCATGGAGAGGTCTAGGGAGGAAGGATGCCCGTGCACAGCAGGGTACTCAGCACAGTACCCTACACACACCAGCCCTGGAAGACCTCCTTCCGCTCATTCTCAGCTACTTATGCAGCTCTATTACTTTATATATGATTTTCCTGATAGGAAAGATAAAATTACTGAAACCCCCCCCCCCAAACTGGAAAGAACGTCTAAAGTCCTTTGTCCAGCTTCCCATTCCCATGTGTTTGCCTAATCACTACCGTCTTCCTGAGGCCGTGGACAGCCTGAACAGCCAAGCTGACCATGCCTGTCACCCAGCCACTAAGCCGGCTGAAACACTCTCCTCCGTGTCCTCAGCAGTGCCCCTGCTGTGTGTTCAAAAGCAGTGAAGACAATTTCCTGGACGATATACTGGAGACTAAGAATCAAGGCTGTCTGGTATTAAAAGTAATTTATAAAATGAGATAAAAGCATATCACAGTGGCAAAGGGATCGTGCACTGAGTAATCAAAGTGCCAATTCCAAAATATTAGACAGTTAGAAAAATGATAATGAAGCTTGGAACAACCCTTGCCAATGCTTATTAGACTGTTAAACAAAAAGACCAGAAAACATAATCTCATTTATAGTATGATTTTAACTAAGTAAAATTATGTAGTACACCTATAGCAAGGGCTGGAAAGGAATTAGGAAGATTACTGTAGCTGATGTGCTAAGGGGTGCCGTTGCAGAAGTTGTATTTTTATCCAGTGACTGCAACAGGGATGGCACAATAAACACCACAGCAGCAACAATCACAGGGAAGCCGTTCACTCACCCAGGGTTGTACAACATGACCGCGGACAGGTTCTCACAGGACTTCGAGAGGTCAGTCATGGACAAGCTGAAGGAGGACAGAAGGCCACTCTAAGAGCAGACACAGGGCAGAGCAGTTACCGTGGTGGCTCAGAGGAGGCCAGTGCTCTGGACTCACTGCCTTCAGCTTTCAAGGGCAACAAGCCACATGCACTCCTGTTAACGCCCAGAGCAACAGGTCTACCTGAAGACAGCAGCAGGGATAGCGGAGGCCCTGCACTCCCACACCTGAAGTGGAAATGTGGAGCACACAGGCCCTGGTAGTCTAGCACTGGGGCGACTCAAACTCTATGGCAGGGTACACGCAGTTACAGTGGAGGAAGAGGCACAGCATGTTCAGGACCCCCACTGTGCAGCAAACAGTGGCCCCAGCCATCAGTGGTGCTCACGCACACTAACTGAGGGACAGAGGCAGGGAGAGGGGAGAGGACTGAGACGTAAGAGCTTGACCCACTAGGCTTCCAATGAGAGCTCTTGGCAAACATGTTTTCCTCCCTCTGAAACTTCCAGAAAGGACCCTGCAGGACGGCCCTACACTGGAACAGACAAGGGCTTTAGTGGCCAGGCTAGCAGCCCTGGAAAGGCTGGGCTTGGAGCTCTGTCCACATTTCCACATAAGTGCTCGCGACCATAGGCAGCCTCAGAAGCAGGCTAAGTCAAGAGGCTCTGTAACTGTATGACCAGGGCAAAGCAAGTTAGGGGAAGTCTGCCTTCATCTAGTTTCTCAGCATGGGCAGGACAACACAGCTGTGCAGATAAAAGTGGCAGAATACGTGCAGAACACAAGCACAGCTCCAGCACACACAGCCATCAGCTGTGGTCCTTACTGCCTTTGTCAATCTGAGGGCCGGCCAAGATGCCGTGGCAGCTGTTTTCCCTTCTGACTTCTTCCCTTGCTCCTCTGGTTCTCAGGCCACTTCCTCCCGTAGATACCTTAGATGGCCCCATCCCACCAAGCCAAGCTGCTCCAAATTGTCCTAACTCAGCCCTGTCTGCTTCACATCCCAGTGAAAAATCCAATTTACCACAGCTGATTTGGGAAGAAAGTGATTCCTATTTTGGATTATTTGCTCAGATGGATGCTGGTAAGTGAAAGTCACTCTCCACTTAATCCAAAGTGATGCTCAGTTAATTGGAGGAGGAGAGGAAAGCTGAAGAGCAGGTTCTGATAGAGGGCTCGGCCACGCTTTGCCCTGCTCTGGGCCCCACACTGCTGCTCTCCTACTTCATCAGCCAATCACCTGCCAGCAAGCAAGCTGCCAACACCAACCAGCTCACAGAGCTACCTCTCCAGAACAACCACCGGGGACACCCATATCCCCACTCCAGACAGGAAGTTCCCTCCAGAGATGGCGCATCCTCACCTTCCTCTTCTCCCTGAGCTTAGCAGCTTCCTTTGGGTGATTAAAACGAAACATATTGGTTCTTCCCAAGAGAATCACAGCACCTGAAAACAGAAAAGCGGCAATGACTTGGTCAACAGTTTGGTCAGCTGATGACACCAAAGTATGATGGAATACTACAGTGGACATTAAATTTCCAGGATATTATAAAATAACAAGGGAAAGTTTAGTTCCCAAAGTGTACTGACATAAGCTAAATTTTAAATATATGAATACTTTTACTTTTACAGCTGGATGCCACAATACTCATGATAATCTACAAAGAAATAAAGTATCTAAGCTTCACAACCCATTATGAGATTCAAAGCCTAATATAGAGGTAATTAGACTTTTGATTGTTCGGAAGGAGGAAAAACAGTTCTCTAAAGAGATCTAACATCAACCAAAGCATATGGTTACAACTTTAGTAAATGTTTGTTAATGCTGATAAAAGTAGAAATCTCAAAGAAAAGTGCTTTCAGTAGGAAGCTGTGAAATTGGCACAGTTTAGGTAACTATTACAAAAATGACTCTCAAAGTTTGACAGGAAAGAACCTTTCTACATACGTCATCTATTTTCAAGGAAATGCACTAACTAATCTCATCAAAACCCCATTAAAATTTAGATGACCATATCAGACACTTTAGAAACCAGAAAGCTCCTTTGCCCTTACTAAACATTTAAGAAAGGCTCCTTATGCAGAAAGCAACTGCACACAAGGCAAAAGCTTTCAAGCACATTACAAGGATAACAAAGTCAAGGGCTTGCACGGCAAGGTAAGGTGGGGGAGATTTCAGTTTGCTTAAGCAAACAAACCCCTTCTCAGCTCTCTTGTGCTTAAAGCTAGCCCAGGAGGGCTGGAGGGCCATGAGCTCTCTGTTATAGGAAGTAGGAGAAGCAACACCACAGAAGTGATCTGCTTCCTATACAATCCTACCACCCCCAAGTGTCTATCTACAACATCTCTAGACAAATCCCCATGTTTAGTCTTTTCTTTCTTAATTTTCATTTTTTAATCTTTTATTTATTTATGTATTTGGCATAGGATCTCACTGTGCAGCTCAGACACATAGTGATCCTCCTGTCTCAGCCTCCCCAGTGCTGGGATTATAGGTGTGTGCCCATTTCAGTAGCTGGCACGGCACAGGGGCCAGCTTGGCATGCAGTACCAGGTAGGGAACCTGGGTCCTTGCGCTAACCAGGCAGGCACTTAGACTGCCAAGCTACCTCCTCAGCCCCAATCCCTGTTTAGTCTTTACCCAGAAAAGTACAGTACAATGAGTGTGATCACCTCCACCACCCTAATGACAGTCCAGGCTGGAACAGCTAGACACAGACTTGTGTTCTAAGCACTGTGGCTGGTCCCACTGGGCAGCAGAGGACACAGACGTGCTCTGTGGGGGAAGGGCAAGGAGAGGCTGGGGTCAGACAGGAGTATGGCCTGTTTTGTGGGCATCAGAATAGAGTGAGTCCACCCAGCATACAGGATGTCCAAACAACTGCAAGAACTGACACTGGAAAGATACAGCAGAAACAGCCAGTATGGGTCAGGACAGCAGGATAAATACCTTTGACCAGAGTTCACAAACTGGTGGACAGTGATAAAACTCAACTTGTAGGCATGTTTTCTGTGTCCCATAAAGATCAGTTGCCAAAAGTTGAAAACCTAATGATTTCACATACAACTCTGGATTTCTTTCTAGTAACCATGGACAAATGTGAAGCTGGAGTATCAGCATATCTCTGCTGCCATTCAGCCTAAGTCCACAGGCTGCGGAAGGCTGCCTCCTGTGGACAAGGCCTCCGACAAGGCTGATCACAGGCACCAGCCTCTCGCCTGAAGGACACTTGTACCAGAACCCTGCGGGTCACATCTAAAACCAAGGCACACATTTCTGAGCTTCAGCCAGGACACTCGCTACCTGTGCAGGGTGGCTGGACCTAACTCGTCCAGGTCATCACAAGAGAGAAACTCAAGTCTGGTTTCAGTGCTTGTCTTTATCTAGCAGAAAAGGAGCCAATTTGAAAAGCAAAAGCCAGTTTCAGCAGACCCAGAAGTCCACGGGAGGCTATTACCTGTTCACCTATCAACTTATCCCTGTCCTGTGCAATAGCATGCATGCATTTTCCAATAATGGGAAGGCTCCATTACTATAATTAAAAAAGGAATGTCCCAAGCCTTTTACAACTAAGACTCAGCTATGTGCCTCACTGAAAGTCAAAAGGTAAGCGGCCAAGTCTAGGATCTATGTATATTTATGCTTTTAAGTTACATTAGAGATTAATAAGGCAATCAAGCCCCAGGTGTTAATTATATCTGATCTTATTCTTTCTTTCCCTGTTAATCAAATGCCCAGCCATGCAAGCTCAAAATTGCTAAAATATGTTAATAGAAAAATAGAATAGTATTTCAAAGACATATTTCAAGTCATAATAAATCACTGAAAATAATCATGCCACCCATGGTATTTGCAAAAAAATTCACATTAACAAGCCCTTTAAGGAGTTCATAACTATCCATGACAATTCATTATTTTCATCCAAGTAATGTGTGTCAAAGGGCTGGCAGGTGAAGAGGCTGTGTTAAGCAAGGTCTGTCTCCCCTTCCTCTATGGACCTTTTAGTCAATAAACACTGAATTTAAAATTTTTCATCATTTTTACACCATGTTGCTGTTTATTCATTGATTCAGTGAATCCTTAATGAATCCTTACTGAACACTAGTCATTGTGAGAACACACAGTTGAGTACGCCAGACACAGAATACGGTTTTCCTTGTGGAGCTTAAACTGAGAACAGGAGAGGGAGGTATGTAACCAAGTAGTCAGAATCAGTAATCGGGTGATTGGACACTGGCATGGCCTGTGTCTAGATGCTCCCCCAAGCCTCATGTGGTCAAAGCTGGGGCTTTTTTTGAGCTGGCTGGATCTAAAGTGTGTGACGCTATGGCTAAAGATGTGTGATGACCAAATCACTCCACTGATTAGTTTGGCACAGTCCTAATCCTGGTAGCCTAAATATGACATAAAAGAGGCAGAAAGCCACGGTTAGGGGCAGAAAGCCAGTTAGGGGCAGAAGGTCCCCTAACTGTTGCTCTGCTACCTTCAGCCCACCATAAACCATTTCTGCTCTATGATGCCTGGCTCCCATGCCACCCTGACTTGGAGGCAGCTAATTATGGACTGAAATCTCTGCAAGCTGTGAGCTAAATAAACTTTTCCTCCTTTAACTTTGGGTGCAAGTATTTTGTCTCAGCAATGAAAACAAGACAAAACAAAGCTGCAACTGAAGGAAAGGGTCATGCTCAGGGCTCACAGAGCAAGGGGAGGGGGCCTGTGGCAGAGCAGCTAAGACTGTGTTCCCCAAGGGAAGTGGTGCCTTAGATGAGCTCTGTGGGTAGGTACAGAGAAAGACACACATGAAGGTCCTGTGTTAAGAAAGAGTGATGGCAATGATGAGGGACAGGAAGCCGGCCATGTGGCCTGAAGGGGGAATAAGGAATATTAGAGCACAAGGTAAGACTTGACAGAGGGAAGGAGTGAACACCCCAAATCTTTCAGGATGTGGTAAAACACCTTCTGTTCTATCTAGGTGTAATCAGAAAACTCCGCAATTGCACATGATTAGTTTCAGAAAGATCATTCTCTCGACTGACTAAAGAATAACAAAAGAAGAATACAAGTAGAAGTACAGAGAAAATGCAAGGGCTAACACAGCCATCTAGGTCAAAGAGGATGATGCTTCAGGATGGGTGAACAGTGGTAAAAGAGGACAACAAAGCAAGCCTGACAGCTATTTAAGAGAAAAATCCAGGAAGAGCTGGCCAGATAGCTCAGGCAGCCTCACTGGCCAGAGTTCAATCCCCAGCTTGCCATGCCAGCCCTGCCCCTGGGTCGCACTGAGACTGGGCATGGTGGCACATGCCTGTAATCCCAGCACTTGGAAGGATGAAAACAGGAGGATCACTATGAGTCCAATCTTGTACTGAGACCTTGTAGACCCTGTACTAAATCCAGAAAAAGGGGGGGGGGACAGCTAGAGATATAGCTGAGCAGCACAGTGCCTGCCTGGCAAGCACAAGGTCATAAGTTTGATTCAGAGAGAGAGAGAGAGAGACAGACAGACAGACAGACAGACAGACAGGAGACAGAGAAAGGCAGAGACAGAGACAGAGAGACAAAGCGCACAGAGAGACAGAGACAGACAGAGAGTGCACAAAAGAGAGAGTGAGCACTAGCCCACTGGATTCACTGATAGCTGAATGCAGACAAAGGGAAGGGTGCTAACCATACAGACTCAAATACTGGAAAAGACCAAGGCTGCAGTAGAGGATAAATCACAGATTTGGCTTTGAACCTGAGGTGCCTTTAGCAAATATAACCATAGGCCCAAGGCTCTAAGAAATATTACCTGGGATATCTACTTACCTACCTGATAACTGTATGAATGTATGTGTTTAAGCATTTAGATACATGAATAAGATATTAGGAAAATACACACTATTTCTTTCTGTATTTCAAAGTTCTAACAGATGAAGNAATATTATCCAAGGAGAGAAAAAGGAGGCAGCGGGGAAGAAGACCTAAGATGGTACCAGGCGGTGCTGGCCTTTAATGCCAAGAAGAGAAGGAAAGACCTGTAATGGAAATGGAGGAGGGGCATCAGAGAGAGAAGGAAAACCTAGAGACCAAGAGAAGATTCTTAATGCAGAAGTCTGCTGAGAGATCCCCTGAGATGAAGGCAGTAGGCCACACCAGTGTGGTGGCTTGGTGAGGGCTTCACAGGAAGTAGCCAGATGCCAGGACAAAGAGTTAAAGAAATGCAGATCTAATGAGCACAGCAGGCCCTCCCACAAGCCCATGCACAAAAAAGACAATACTGACAGTAGTCAGGATGGGAAGGGTGCACACCACGGGATGTTTTGTTTTTGTTAAAGCTCATGACTATGCTTAAAAACCAGATGAGCGTACTTAAAAACCAGTAAGCAAGCTGAAGAAAACAGAAGCATGAACAAGCGAGTGAATGAATAAACGTGAGAATGAATGAAACACAAATGGGAGAGGCTGATGGTGTGAAGCTTATGCGTGAGATGAGAGCATGTGTTCTGCCCAGCAATCCTGGCGTGGCCAAGGACAAGTCAGGCGTAACCTCTCCAGAAACCAGTCTCCTCGTCTGCACATCAAGCAGGGCAATTTCTAAGGTTCCGTCCACATTTAAATTCTCTTTAACTACAAACTGCTTCTTGCTCTGAGGTTAATGTGATTAATCACAGCAGACGGACTTTCAGAGATAAATTTAATTTGTAATGTTGAGAGTGTGGTGCATCTAAACCTCCTTGAAATACATGATGGCTTGTTTGAGAACGCTTCAGAGCTTGTTAGGTATCTGAAGAAAGACAAATTCCAGAATGTCTTCAAAGGGAATGAAGGGAAAGTGACATTGTAAAAGCAGAGAGAAAGCCATTTATTACCAAAAACACCAGTAAGATAAAAAGCTTCATTTAAGTCTCTGTGAACAAGAATCAATGACTGTTGCTTTCATATGAGATTTTCTAATTTTAGTATTTCTAGTAAACTAAAAGAATAAGTATGTATCAGTGGATTAAAGCACCTGCTTAGGCAAACAAAGGGGTCGGTGTTTTAATCCCCAGCCTGCCATGTAGCGATGTCCTCAGGGCAAGCTGAGACAGTGATTGAGTCTGGGCGTGGTGGCATGCACCTATAGTCCCAGCACTTGGGAAGCTGAAAACAGGAGAATCACTACAAGTCCTATCTGTGTAGTGAGACCCTGTA
>NDGM011255591.1:0-11500 GCA_002564305.1 Octomys mimax | reverse complement strand
TGTACTTCGCCAAGCTTGTTCCAAGTAGGTGCTTTAGACCGCTGAGCCATCTCGCCAGCCCTGTTTCTGTTGTTTTTGCATAACTTATCTGCCAGTGATTTTGGTAGTGATAAGGTTAAGATGTTTTAATGTGCTCTACCTATTTTAAATAGCGCATATATGTTTGTAGTATATTATGATAACATTCCTTTGGGGAGTTGGTACATACATATAAAAATGTTAAGGCAATTAAGCAACTTTTTCTGAAATGCCTGTAAGTTTTTAATCTTCCCAGTTTTCCTGGGGTTGCTCATGTGGATGCATTGGGTACAATCAGTTAGCTATGCAGATGGAGTTTATTAACACAGCATGTCTGTGGCACCTCTACTTCAAGAATAAAATTTCAGCTAGCCTACATCAACTGTAAAGGAAGTTTAACCCCTGCAAACAGAAGAGGTGAGCTGAGTACCAAGAAGAAAGGCCTCTATGTGGAAGGCCGCAAGCTTCCCACCTGCAGGTTTCATGGGTAAGCACTCCTCAATTTTTTATGCCCTGAGGTTGATTTCTACTGCACTGAAATGTTTCTTCTAAATAGTTGTATCTACTTTTTTTGGCCCTTGTTTTGAGGGAGTTGCTTAGCTCCCATGTACATTAACAAGTCTTCAGAAATTGTAATTTAATAAAACATAAAAAGAGGGCTGGCCAAATAGCTCAGCAGACTAAAGGGCCGCTTAGGCAGAGGCAGCGGTTGCAGGTTCAGTCCCCGGCCTGCAGTGATGGTTCTGCCTCCTGGGTGTGCTGAGGTAGGGATTGAGACTGGGTGTGGTGGCTTGTGCCTGTAATCCCAGCTCTTGGGAGGCTAAACACAGGTGGATCACTACAAGTGTGATCTACAAAGTGAAACCCTGTAGACCCTTACTAAAAATACAAAAAATAAATAAATAAAAAAGATATAATAAAAACGATCTTTATGACACCAATATAACAAAGCACCATAGACACTAAAACATTGATTATAAAGGGAAAAAGCTAAATTATATTACACTAAACTTACTAAGTTTTGTTTATTAATATTTTATCAGAAGAATGAAAATAAAAAAGAATACATGTGCAACATGATGCACCAAGAACTTATTTTAGTGTGTTTTTTGCTCAATATAGTGGCAACACCAGAAAGTAAAAGGTTCTAGGGTCCCTGGAAGAAGAATGAGGAGGGGGAATCTTAGGGTTTGTAACCATGATAGTTACATACAAGTGTTTTAGGTTTGCATTTAAGATGAAATTACTAAAGATAGAGATCTACTCTGATTTGCTGAGGTAAGCTTACTGTGCAGGTGTCCTTAGATAATTTGAAGCAAAAAAGGAAGGAGAAAGAGGGATAGAAAAGAAAGTTTGAGGAATTGTCTCACCTAATTTTGGAGTCTGGCAAGTCTGTGGTCAGTCTGGCAATGCTGAGATTGAAGAAGGAGCTTCAGTCCTAGTCCTGGCGGAATCCAGTCTTGCTCAGAGGGAGACATTCTTCAGTTTATTAAGATCTTTACCCGATTGAAAGTCACCCATCTGCATTACAGTTGGCACATGTTCTTGACTCAGTCTTGCTTAAATGTTAAATTTATTAAAAAAAAAAACCCAACAGAAATATTCAGAATTAGATTTGATAACACAACTATGCAAGCTAGCCCAGCCACCTTCACACACAAAATTAATCCTCACTGTAGGAAACTGGTAAGTTATGTAATTCAAAATTTGGTAACAAAAGTTGTGAAAAGAGGCATGTTGAGAAAATATGAAGTATGAGGACCAAAGTATTTGTGCCTATAGGATGGTTCTCCATAGTGATCCTGTAGAAGACACTTTCAATAATCTTGAGGACAGATCTGTCATTCTAAGGCAGCAAATTCTAGAGCAAACAGTGGAGAATTCACTAAACTGCTGGACCTCTTTTTCTAGTTTCTTTTATTTTAAAGAAAAAAATTCAAAACAAGAGAATAGGAGGGCAATAATAGTTAATAAATAGTGTATCGTTATCATTAGTTACTCAGAGTGCAGGACATCAGCACTTAACTGCCCAAATGATATTAGCACAAACCCTTCTTTGCAATAAATTAAGAGAAATTAGTAGTATAACAACCTTCACTGAAATATGTATGTTTTTTCTTTTCTCTGCCTCTTTTCTACATTTTCCCATCCTAGTTTCTCTTTCATTTTGGAATTTTTTTTCTTCCCACTTTTCAGCATCTACTGTACATTTTGGATCTTATCTAGTCTTTCAGCTTCGCAATTTAGAGACAATATGACCTTTACACATGTGCTTCCCTTAGCAGACAAAGGGCAGCTGTTAATAGCCACTAAAATACATGCATTTTTAAAGCATGCATTTTATAAAGCATGGCCTTGTAAGGATAAATTTCCTTCTGGTTCATCAAGTAAAGATTAATCCACTTACTATCAGCAAATGGTGTGGCTTCTAACCAAATAAATCATGACATGGAGAAAAATGTAAATGAACTCATGCCCACTAATTCACTGCTCTTACTGGCATATCTTTACTCCAAATAATCTTGTTAGTAGACAAGCAGAAGTGCCTCCTGCAGTTTAGCTGTTACCCTGTGGGTGACAACACCTTTAGACTAAGCATGTATAAGGATGAGCTACTAAGGTTTTAGCAGAAGTATGACAGTAACCTCCTTCTTACTGAATTACATAATGTAAAATGTGGAGTGCGTGTGGACCAAGTGTGAAGACAGATGGTGGGGGACGGACAGTGGGGGCCTCTCAGCTGTTGGGATCCTCCTGCTTGGTTCTCAAAACTGCTATCATTCATGGAAGCATCCATCTTTTCTGTTCTGCCAGCTCAGGCAAATGTTGTGCACGCTTTCCATTCCTTAATGTCCTCATCCCTATAATAAATAATCTTAGTTCATGCTTTCCCTTATGACTCTTTCCTGTGTTTCTATAAAAGCCACTGTATGGCAATGTCTCTGTCAAATGAGGTTGAGGAAGCAAGGAACGTAGTATAGCCAGTCTTGTCTGTCAGCCCATCAGTCCACAGAATCCTCTTGCATGTTTTGATTGAATTCTTAAAGATTTTCTGAATACTCTGCTTCCTGCATGCCTCTGTGAGTGCATGCACAAGAAGACTAAAGCAAGAAAGAGGGAGCACAAGGCCATGTGAGGGAGTGGAGCCTCGGCGTCACATCAAGTGGCCCTTCCTCCTCCAATACTGAGCTCTACAATCCCATTTCTTTACAAAATAGAAATTCAAAAAAAACCTTCTTTATTTGGCACTATCATTATCTAGACTTTATTCAAAAGTCACTAGGTTTTCCAGCAGCATCATTTTTCTATTCCAGGATCCAATCCAGAATACCACATGCAATTTTGTAATTTATTGCATTTAAATTTAACTTTATTTTTATAAAAGGTGTACATGTTCACCAATGGAAATGTAAAATGATCCGAGATAATTTACAACAAAGAAAAGCAGCCTTCTGCCCCAGCCCTCCTCACCTTCTTCCTCTCAAAGGCAAATGAGGTCAACTTTCCCCTGTCTTCACCCCTTCTCCCTTCCATCCAGCCACCTGGCCTCTGAACCACTGCTCAAACATGCCAGCCCTTTGCTTAGACTATGCCTCTGTCATACGTCCTTCCTACAAGTCTGCCCGGACCACCCTCCTTTAAATTGTGAGTTCACTGGCATTCTTTCTCTGCAGTGTTCCTTTTAGCTGCATGGCTTTGACTTTATTTATTTATTTTGTCTATCCTATCTCCTTTCCCTACTCAAAAGACAAAAACCTAGAACAGTGCCTGACATATAATAGACACTCAGTAAATGTCTGTTGAATGACTGAATTAATGAATTAATAAATAGGAATGCACAGAGAAAGAAGCAGAGAGATAGGAAGTTCCTTCTCCTCCAGGTCTGCAGCATCTCTATAGTTCCCCAATGGACACAGCCTACCCTACAGCCCAAAACAAGGAAAAAAATGTGAGTCCTCAGAGTTCTAGCCCCACTATCATAGACTATAAAGGGATATTTTTATTTTATATTTTAAAGAGAAGAAAGGGGCTGAAGAGATAGCTCAGTGGTCTAAGCGCCTGCCTGGCAAGTGCAAGGATGTAAGTTTGACCCACAGTACTGCATGCCGTGCCAGCCCTACACTGTGCTGGCCACCAAAACCAGGTGTGGTGGCGCATGCCTTTAATCCCAACACTGGGGAGGCTGAGACAGGATGATCACCATGAATCCGAGCTGCATAGTGAGACCCTGTACGAAGTAAATAAATAGAAGATTTTTTTAAAAAAATGACTCAACACCAAAAATAGATCGGTGCACATCTTCCCAACTCCCAGGAATGCTCCATGAAGAAGATGTAGGAGGAGAAAGAGAAGAAAAAGAAGTAGGAGGAGAAGGAGAAAGAGGAGGAGAAGAAGACGTAGGACATATATATTTTCCTATATTTGAACTGAACTGGTCTACTCTTAGATTTGATGGGTAGTTTACATGGGTATGGAAATTCTAGTTGGATTTTAAAACTACCACAATATATTGAAGGTATTGTTCCACAGTCTTCTAATTCTTCAAATTGTTATTGAAAAGTCCTGTTATTCTGCCTCCCAAGCCTTTATTTTTTTTTCTGCCCCTGCCTAAGCAGGCTCTTTAATCCACTGAGCTATCTGGCCAGCCCCATTTTAATTTTTTAATCTTTAATTTATTTATTTGGTACAGCATCTTGCCACGCAGCTCAGACTCACAATGATCCTTCTGGCTCATTTCTAAACATTTTCCTAAAATTTTAGCCTTTATTCTTGGTAACTGATGAATTAGGACGTATTTTTTAAGCTTAGATAGAGCTCACTTCTTATTATCTTAAGAGCACTGGCATCATTTGAAGCTGTTTACTTTTTCATTAGAACAAACAGTTTTCTTGCCATACATCTAGATCCATGATTATCAACGAACAGTAATTATTTACACAGAAAATCATTCTACAAAGTTCAGTGATAGTGTTAGCTGTCACAGTTTAGGCAAGTAGTTGCACTACTGGCATATAGTGGATAGAACACAAAGATAATGCTAAAAATCATGCAGTGCCACAAAAAAATTATCCTATATGTCAGTGGTTCCAATGTTGAAAACTCATGTCGTAGGTATATAAAGGCCCATCAGGAGAGGGATGGATAAAAAGGATGTGGTATTTTTATACAATATAGTATTGCTCAACAATGAAAAAGATAAGCTAGACGCCTTTATATGTAAGTGGATGCAACTAGAGACCATACTCATAAGTAAAATGAATCACGTCCTCCCATGTATATATTTTATTGTTTCCCTAGTATTAGAACCTGAAGAGTAATCTTTTAAAGGGAAGGAACAACTGGGGTGAGGAAAGGGAGAAAAGAAAGACGGAATGGAAAAAGAAACGACCTTGACTAATTGTACTGCGGATCTCTGGTGATCTACTGAATGTTTACTTTTTTTCTATCTCCTTTTTAATATTTTACTAATTTTTGGCCAATCTTACAGGCTGATTTCTGGTAATCTAAACAAGCAATTTGAAGGTAATTATTATGCAATATAACAGCCATTGTTGAATTCCTATCATTTTGTCTAATGAAATTGTATATCATTTCTAAAATCTTTTTTACTACTTTTTATATTCTGTTTAAAGATTAAAAAAGAGTGATGCAATTCTAATTTAATTATAGTAAAACTGAATTTCTAAGAAATTAATGACTCCCTGTTCTCAAACTTGTAAGTAAAGTAATCAGACTCTGGGTTTTACCATATGGGCTAACTTCAAAACTACTATTAAGTTAGGCTGCCGCTGCCAGATGCTAAGTGAGAAGGTTCCCTAAATGCCAGACTTCACATCACATTTAAAGTGCACAGGATATGGGAGAACCAACTGCAGTACTTGAAAAATTGCTTGTTGTTTCACCCACAAAACATTCTTTCTGCTGAAGATATACATTAATTTTCTTTGCCCAGCCTGTATTGCTGATCAAAAGTATCTATCATTTAGTGTAGAAATATTCTATTCAGGAAAAGTCACTATTTGCAGTACAGCTTTATCTTGGAAATTAAATTTTACTTACATATCGCTTACAAAGAGAAATATATTCATTTGTAATTGTCACGCTGAAAGAGTAATAAATTAATTTAACGGCATTATACTTACGTTACTTACTTTGTAAGGAATAGAAAAATAACTCAATTAAATAAAACAAGAAAGTAATATTTTAATAAAGTATTTTATGAAGATGAGAGCAAAAAGTTATTTTAAAACATTAACATTCAGATAGTTTTTTTTTGCATTCAGAGATGTAATTATTCATTCCTAAACTATTTTATATACCCAATAAATTTGAACAAATAATTAAGTGAATATCAATAATGGGATCCAGGATTCCAACTGCCAGGAAAATAAATTGTAATTAAGAACACAAATATTGATCAAAGTCTATGTTGCTCAACAGAGTGAAAGGTATCAGTGGGAGCTTCTGGGTATATTAAAAGCTACAGAAACAAACACAAATACAAGTATTATTTTGAAGAACAGAAACACCTATTTTGATATGTTCTTAAATGTCTATTTTGTCTTTCTGTACCCACAGAGAAATATAACTAAGTTATGATGAACACATCTATATCTCAGACTGGGCTTATAAATATGATCTTCCATTTAAAAAAATACCTGGAAGAAACACTTAATTTTAGGATTGAGGTCTCAAGAGTATAACATAAGCCTAAAACATCTTGGATTTGCAAAAATAAGGAAGGCTTTCATAAAATGAATAACCTGAACCCTGGACAGTTTCTATTAAATACATCTGGAAAAATTTGAGCTGCAGCATAAATGAACATATTACATTATAATAAAAATACTTCTATACAAATATAAAATGACTGAATAAGCAAATAAATATAGGAGAAGGAATCAACCTGCTTATGGAAGATTTCCAATTAATAAATGTAGCAAAAATAAAAGAGAAATAAATACAACTTGAACACCACAGTATAACTTGTAATGACAAAATCCAAGATTCACTTACTGCTCTAATATTAGCTGGCCAAATCTGAAAAACAATTGGGTATTTATACAGACTTACTATCTTCTCCAAAATATTTATCAATAAGTATAATATAATTAGATTTTTGCATAAATTCTTTAATATTTCTTTCACTGGCTTGTGAAAGTAACTCTTTTTTCTTAAAGCTAAACTATGTTTAGTGACTCACCTCTTACAAACAGTAAACAGGGAGGTAAGGAAATTTAGCAAATGCCACTTCTACCAGATGAACAAGATAAAAATATGAGTGAAAATTAGTACTTATGTTATGTATCCCTTGAGGAGATAAAACAGAAACAGTACTTCACTGTTGCACTAATATGTATACAAATTCAGAATGCATGTATATTCATCTGTAAATCATGAGATTAATTCAAAGTGTGAGATAATCTATAAATACCTGAGTAGTGCCTTCAGATATGTCAAGGTCATGAAATATAAAGCCCCAAAATTCATATGCTAGAGAAGACAAAGAAAAAATGTCAACTAAAAAGCAGTATGGTATCCTGGATTAGATCCCCAGAAGGGAAAACACACAATGAGAAACCTGGTGACACTGGGTGTTGGACACAGTTCAGGTAATAGAGTAACATTATTTTCTTCTTCTGCTTTAGAAATAAATATGCATAGAAATGGAATGAATTCAATCTGAAACAGTTCTCTATAACCACTGCTGAAAAATATTATCAGTAAATGTTTAACAATTTAGAGTAGACTGATTTATTCCTCTTGATAAAAGACTTAATTATGAAAAAGGTTGACACCATTTTATAAATTTAGAATTACTTAGAAAAATACATTTATGAAATGTGCAATAATTTCTTTTACTAAATTTTTTTTTAAAATAGTATTTTAACACCTGACTGAGCTGAGCAAAATCTCCTTGTGATAATATTTCTTCTTTTTTAAATTCAGCTAATTTTATATTTTGTAAAACTAAAGCTTAAAATATTTGTGAATATTTTGAACATATTTAGGTCATATAAAACTTCCAATGAATATTTCAGAAGTTTTTCTTTAAAATTGCGTGTTTATTTAACATATATTCATACATTCTTTGGAATTGTGTGAATATGTGTCTTTGCTTTTGTCTGCTGTAAATAGTTACAGGAGAATCAATTAGTATCACAGAGTAAGTTTTATATGTGATCTAGCTGTTCTCATTGCTAATAATGTGATGACTTGAATATTGTGAAACTGCGCACTGACATTGTCCTAGACTGCTGTCAGACCTGGACATGAGAGGTGCGGATCTGCGTCAGTGGCCCAGCACAACTCTCTGTTCCTTTTCAAAAAGACTCCACTTGTGCCTCTTAAACAGAGTACACTAGGACTCGGCAATTATTACTCTAGGTTGTTTTAGGTTTATATGCAGTACTGGAAAATTATACATGAATAACTGTTATTTGTATGACATTCATTCATATTTTATTTTGCTTATTTATTATTCATTTATTTATTTGCAGTACCAGGGATTGAACTCAGGCCCTTGTGCTTGCCAAGCAAGCGCTTATTCTGCTGAGGTATCTCTCCAGCCCCTATATATTTATTAATATGTATTTATTTTATACATATTAGGTGAGAGAAAACATAAAAGTAGAAAGACAGAAAGGAATAAAGAAAGAGAGAGAAAGAGAGAAAGAAAGAAAGAAAGAAAGAAAGAAAAAAAGAAAAAAGTTATTTTGCTGTGTGGTTCATGACATTTCATATTCACTAGAAACACATAAATTGTTTCTTTAAAAAGGTTACTAAGTGTTAGAAATTCTAACTTTTTATGCACTTGATACAGGGTTTACAGGGACTAGAGGTCTCACTACACAGATTGGAATTGTAGTGATTCACCTGTTTTCAGCCTCCAAGTGCTGGAATTATAGGCATGTACCACCATGTCCAGTCTCAATTGCTCAGCATGCCCCGGGGATGGGGCTGGCACAGCACACAGAGTGTCAAACCCAGCCACTGTGCTCTGCCTAAGCAAATGCATTAGTCCACTGAGCTATCCAGCTGGCCCTTGAAATTCCAATTTAATATTTTAGAATTTATCTCATTTAATCTGCATTTTAAAAAGTTCTTTGGTTATGCCAATACTCCATGTCTAAACATCACAATTTCACAATTACTGATTTAATGTGTACCTATTGTCTTTAGTTAAATTCTTTGTGCAATCTGACACATATTGTAATATATATATATATATATATATATATATATGTCATCTCACCTGAGAATTCTATAAATCTGATTTCAAATTTAAGTAAGTCATCTGGAAACAAATGTAACCTAAACAAATCTACTTTCAGATCATTTTATAAAAAGACAATCTCTATAAAGTAAAGTGATTACTATACACAATCTCAGTTCTATGTAAGCAGTATAAATGTAGTACCTAAATAGCATTTATTCTTACAGAGAATTTCAATTTTGTTGATATAATGATTGCTGATTTTAGTATTAATGTTTTTTATTCTACCTGAAGCAAGAAGATAAATTCAAAAATCCTATGTAGTTGACAAGCAAAAATTCAGGTAACATTAAAATTAAAACTGCTGTAATATGTACAAATTAAAGAATTGAAATACACTTCCTTCTGATTACAGGAGTCTAGAATAGAAATTATTGTGCAATAAATTCCTGCTGATGATTCATTTTTTATATATATTTGAAAAAGAAAAGTGTGGCCACAGACACCTGGCTATTACTATATCAACCATTTCTTCATTTCTTTATTTTGTGGGATTGGATTGTGAACAAAAGGTCCTCACACTGAGCTACATTCTCAGCTTCAATTTTTGTTTTGTTTTTCACTTAATTTTTGATTCTCAGAGCTAGTCTCTCTAAGTTGCTGCCCTGCCCAGCTTGGATTTGAACTTGCAATCCTCTGGCTCAGCTTCCCAGAGTGCTGGGATTATAGGTGTGCACTGTAATTCTACAAAGCAATTTTACTTAAAAAAATTTGTATTGTAGGTTGCAGAAAACAATAAATTCTTTCAGCTAGCTCTCTGATAAAATAGGGATTTTTCCATGACCACAAAATCTGCAGATTGGTTTTTTTCCATCATCATTTCGGAATATTCTTTACCGATTGCAAGCTGACAACGTTTCCCTCAGTCTTAAGCCAACCTTTCCCTGTGTTCATAAGCGATGGAGGCTGAGCTGTTCCAGTACAATCACAGATTTAACCAATATTCATGCAATTGAATGTGCATCAATTGAATGGTTGTGTATTAGACTCTGTCACAAAAGCAAATTATTTTGTTTTCAGCAGTATACATAAATCAATTTGCCTATAGTTTTTAGCCTTTCCACCCTAAAACACCAGAATGCTTAGAACATGTGTACTATATTCTCAGAAGCAAATGAAAAACACATTACCTCACTGCAGCTAAATGACATAAACCATGTCAAAATGTTTATAGACGAACATTTGCTTCATACTGCTAAGAATTCTTACAAAATGGCCATTTAGATATACAAGATTAGAGCTGGCTCCTCCTAGATATTGATACAAATTATTTACAATTCCCATTATAATAAAGATAATCATTTCTCTGTACTTCTGTTTTGTTTTTAAAGAGTCTTCCTGTGTAGTTTAGGCTAGCCTCAAACTCAGGATGGTTTTCCTGCCTTAGCCTCCCATGATCTGGGATTAGAGGCATCTGGTACCATGCCTGGGCTGATCACTGATATTGAAGAAGTGTCACAGACATAGCCAACAAAAACCAGGTGAAATGATATTAGCCTAACAAAATGATAAGTATCACATTATAAATTCACAAAAGATAGAAAGGGACAATCATGAAAATTCGACAATAATAATATCTTTATGAAATCATTCAAATTTACTTGAATTTTTCACATTTAAATGGCAATGTGGTTTATCAAGTTCTCATTTGATTTCTAAAGGAGTCATCCCTGATTTATGTTTTAAGAACAAAAATAATTCAATTGGAGATAAAACTATGGTTTAGACATCTGCAGTGTGCAAAGTTTTAACCTATAGGAATATAAGAAGAAATATTAAGAAGAAATTATATTATATACATTGTATTCACATATTTAAGGTATGTTACATATGAAGAAAAACTATAAAGCCCTATATGGCAGTGCACCGTAGAATCCTAGCACCTTTGGGGACTGAGACAGAGGTTTGCAAACTCAAGTCCTACTTAGGCAATTTAGCAAGACAATGCTTCACAATAAATTAGAGAAGGAAGTTTAGAAGTGCTCAGATTTAGAAAGCACTATCCAGAAGTCAAAAGTTATAGAATAAAATTTTAAATTTGGAATAAGGCAGTCATAAACTGAAAAACAAGAACTTAGAGCTCTCAGTAAATCACTAGGATGCAGGCTACGTTCCATGCCCAAGGTCAGACTTTAAAAAACTCACTTAGGGCTGGCGAGATGGCTCAGTGGTCTAAAGCACCTACTTGGAACAAGCTGAACTAAA
>NDGM011255590.1:29587-39718 GCA_002564305.1 Octomys mimax | reverse complement strand
TGAACCAGGGATTGAACTCAGTCCCTTGCACTTGCCAGGGAAGCGCTTATTTCACTGAGCCATCTGCCCGGCCCCTTAAGACTTTTCTAAAAACATGGAATGACAGAAGCAAAATCCTGCAAAACATTAATGCTTACTCAATCAAAATGACCAAAATCTGAAATAACTACTGATGACATGCAAAAGCTAAATGTGATTGTAAGCATATCAATATAATGAATGTGACAATAAAATACCATAATCTATCTGAAAACAAAATTTATCATACAAGTAGCTCTTCTGGCTTATATTTAAAATGCTCCTCAAGTTCTCTAATGCCAGTAAGTTTTTTATTGAATCACGGGAACTCTATATTATCAGAGGATATATCTATTGATGAATTCAGTAGGTGAATATGCTGGTAGGAAGGGGACCTTGGTACCTCCTTGGAGGATAACCTGGAAAGGTATATTCTCATCCTAGCTGAGAACCTTTACCTCCACCATACTCTTCTGCCATGTTATGTCTGCCTTGGAACCAGCTGCCAATAGACTGAAACTATAAGACAAAATGAACTTGTCCTAAAAACAAGAATATTGGGACTAAACTTGTTCAAGACATCGCCAACAAAGCAGACACAATGCTCTCCTGCATGCTGTGGGGTTGGCTTCTCTGTTAACAGAAGCAGAAATTGTGGTCACAGAAATCCCTAAGGAGGAAAAGGTTCCTACCATGGAGGCCACAGGTGGGAAGTGTGGCTGGATGGGCAGCAGGATGTTCTAGCCTAGAAAGCGCTTGACCCTCACTCATGAACTGTGACAGAAAGTACCCCTCAGGGTCCTTCCTAGAAGCCAGAGAATTCACATGAAGTGAATGAAGTTCAGACAGAGGCCCTGACACAAAGAAATCATATGTCCACCATTGCTGGTTTCAGTCACAATATAAATAATGGTTTACAGCTGTCGTTGTCCATGCCTACAGATAATTTTTTTAACACAAAAACATTTATATATTCCTGTTACTGGATTCCAGAGCCACGTAAGTGTACACTGCTTTCAACTTAAGCCACTGAGGCATTTCTACTACTATTCTATTACAGTCTGGATTCTAGGGCTTGTTGTCATAGGCAGAATTCAGAAGCAGCCTTTCTGTGGAGAGGAAGAATAATGTGTACAAAATAGAGAAGATCAGTTATGTGACAACCTTTGTGTCATATAAATCTGTTTAAGGTTTAAAAAAAAAAAACAAAGTCCACTAGTCCTCCTTCACCGTGTAGCTGTCTCTGATATGGGAACACGACTAAGACAGGAACACTGGGCCTTACTCTCCAGGCTTGTTAAGGAGCACAGCTCCCATCAGTGAAAAGCAAGATATCCTTATGGCAAAGGTGGTCCACGTTAAAGTTATCATTATTTGAATGCGTTAGACGTTAAAATCATCACTTGTTTCTCCTACTATCAGCTGGCTTCTAGCACTTTAACTTTAGGGTTGGAAAAAACCTCTGAGTTTACCCTGACTAGTAGACAGGGTATTCAAGACAAAGGAGGTAGCAGACTGTTCACGATAAGTGGTGCGGTGTGCATAAAATTTACTTCACTCACTATATTTAAAAAAAAAAAAAGCTTACATCATTTTTAAGTAAGGTTCTTCAGAGCCTAATCACGTGAATCTGTTGGGAAAGTTACCACTTGAAGACACAGAGTCCAAATTTAATGTGTGGACACAGAAATCCCAATAAGATATTAGCAAAGTAAATCCCACAGCCTGCTAACAATTTATTTACTATGATCAAATGGGATTCATCATGAGGAAGCAAGGATGTGTTGATATATGCAAATCATTAAATGCTACACCACATCAACAGAATAATTACAAATAGTCATGATCATTTCAGTAGCTACAGAAAAATGGAATTTTTAAAATAATGTCTGTTCATGATAAAAGTACTGGAAAACTTAAGCATAGAAAGAATATACTTCAACATAGTATTAGCCATTTTTAATAAATGCTAGCATTATACTGAATGAGGAAAATCTGAGAACTTTCTAATGTATGGAACAAGGAAAGCATGACATTTCTCCATTTTTGTTAAGCACAGTTCTGGAAGTCCTATTCAGAGCAACCAGGTAGAGAGAAATCAAGAACATCCAAAATGGAAAGAGACAGTTAAACTGTCACATTTGCAGATGATATAATCTTATATCTAAACAAACAGAAATTCCACCAAGAAACTATTAGAATATATTAATCTATCAATGTTACAGGTTATAAAATTATCAACAAAAAAATCAGCCTCCTTTCAATATGCCAGTAGAAAATTATTTGATCTAGACATCAAGAAAGCATTCTGATTGACAATAGCTAAAGAAAAAATAAAAATCTAGAAGTAAATTTTAACATAGTTAAATATCTGTATAATGGAAATCATAAAACTCTGATGAAAGAAATTGAAGGCACAAAAGTGCCAAGGAGATGGAGATATGTTGTGTTTATGGATTAGAAGAATTTAATTGTTCAGATGTCCATAGTACTGAAAGTAACCTACATTCTCCCACCTTTTTGCTTTTTACACTGTTTCTTGTACTGAGACTTATATCCAGATATAAGTGGTATTTTTTTAATGTATTTAGTGCAGGGTCTACAGGGTTTCACAACACAGATCTGACTCATAATGATCCTCCTGTTTTCAGCCTCCCAAGTGCTGGGATTACAGGCATGCACCACCATGCCCAGTCTTATCGCCCTCTCAGCATGCCCCAGGGTCAGGGCTGGCAAAGCATAATGGGGATCGAACGCCAGTCCCTGTACACTTTAACCTGCTGAGCTATCTGGCCAGCCCTTATATTTTACCACTGAACTGCATCCATAGCCCTTTACAAAAAGTTTTTCAGATAGTTGTCTTGCTAGGTTTCCAGGCCTAGCCTCATATTCATGATTCTCCGACTTCAGACTTCCAAGCCACTGGTACTCCAAGCTTGAACACAAAATGACTCACAGATTCATGCAAATAGCTATGAAACTATCAATGACATATGCATTACATTATAAAATGCATTTCCTAAGCCTATGTGTAACTGGGAAAGTTCTAAAAGAGCAATTGCTATCTTGAACAGAAAAAAACAAATCAGGATCCATGATGCTGTAAGACTACATCAGCAAAACATAAGGTCCTGAGTTTGATCCCTGGTACATACACACAAAAAAGCTGTAGCAATGAAAAAAAACATGGTACTGTCATAAAAACAAACATATTAATCTAAAAGTAAACATATACATCTACATGAAACTTCCACAAAATTGCTAAAGTCATAAAGTGGAGAAAGCACAGTGTTTTTGATAAAAATGCTTAGAGAATTTGGCATACAGAAGAATAGAGCTAGCTCTTTCATAGATACAAAACAAAACAAAACTGATAAAAGGCTTAATTGTAATGCTTGAAACTCATATGAAACTACTAATAGAAAATCCTTTAGAACATTGGAGTAGGCAAAGATTTTTGCATAAGATCACTAAAGCAAAGCAAACCAAAGCAAAAAAACAAAAATGAGGTTACGCCAAACGTAAATGTTGGGGCCAGAGAGATGGCTCAGTAGAATAAACTCTTCCCTGGCAAGCACAAGGGTCTGAGTTCAATCCTTTGTTCAAAAAAAAAAAAACCATAAATGCTTCTGTATAACACAACAAAAAACAAAGTACAGAAACAAGTTATAGAATGGGACAAAATATTAGCACACTAGGCCGGCCAAATAGCTCAGCAGATTAAAGTGCTTGCAAGCAGGCACAGGGGCCAGAAGTTCGATCCCCAGGCCTGTTGTGGCAGCCTCGCCCCCAGGGCATGGTGAGACTGCAGTTGAGCCTGGGTGTGGTAGCATGTGCCTGTAGTCCCAGCTCTTGGGAGACTGTAAACAGGCAGATCACTACGAGTCTGATCTAGTAGTGAGACCCTGAATAACCTGTAGACCCTTTCCTAAAATACAAAGAAAAAAAAAAAGCATACTATACATGTGAAAAGGGACTGACATCTCAAAGACATAAGATATTAAAAATTAAAGAGTAGAGGAAGAAAAACAATTGGTTTCAGGCAATAGACTTAAATGTACATTTCTGTAAAGAAGACTTTCAAATGACCAATAAGGTTCAACATCACTAATTATCTATGGAATGCAAATAAGAACAATGAAATATCATCTTACCGCAATAAGAATGGTGATCATCAAAAATGACAATGACTAAAATGATAAGAGCTGGTGAGGATTAGAGAAAATGAAATCCTTTTTGAAAATATAAATTATTTCAGCTATTATAGAAAAGATATGGTGGTTCTTTAAAAGAATAAAGTGAGACTGCTATATTGATCCAGCAAGCCTACTGTAGAGTTTGTATCCACAGAAAAGAAAAATGGTATGAAGAGACATCTGCATACTCGTGTTAATTGTAGTACTGTTCACAACAGGCAAGGGTGCAAACCACCAAAGACTGAGCAAGTGCTACATGAATGATGAAAATATGGTATACATGCATGATGGAATACTTTTCAGTCATTAAAAAAAGCATGAAACTATCATTTGTGGGAACATAAACAGAACTGGAGATCATTATAAGGTGTGATAAAATAAGATGATGAATGTTTAAATTTTTAAAAATTTATTTCAGTAAAACACACACTGCCTTTAATCTCTCTCAAAACACTCCCCAGTGCTTAGAACAAGCACACTTATCGTATCATTTTTGCCAATTCCTGAAGTACTTCTTAAAGTCCTCTTTAGTTGTGCTGTCAAGGCTACCTCAACTTCCTGAATTCACTTGAGACACTACATATTGGCTTTGCAGAAGAGCCAGAAGTTTCATAGTGCCAGACCCAGTTAATAGTGTGAGTAGAAAAACACTGAAATATTTTAATCAATTTGTCTTTCTGGGCGATAGCACCTAATGGCACATCTGCCATGTTTTTTATCATACCCCATGAAGATACCAAAAAAGACTTACAGAATGCTTCACAAGGAGGCAAGAATGATGGCATAGAGGTGTTTGAAGACAAGTGAGTATTTTATTTTTGGGGGGGGTGGGTAATGACAATGTTTTTTCCTGTGGTATTTTGAAAATGTAAACATCACCATTTACCTTGATCTTCCATTATATATTCACTTAAATAAACAACAGACAGAGAAACATCACATTATCTCATGTTCATATGTCAAATCTAAAAGGTGTGATCTTGTGGAAGTTGAGATTACTATGGTGGGATGCTTTTTAAAATTTTTAAAGTTTTTTAAAGAGTACAAGTTATAATTAAGAGAAAACACTTTACAAGTGAAACAGAATTTCACTTAATAAAGTAATATGAATATCACAGTATTTGTTGTTATACATAGTGTTGTCTTCCAGCCAGTTATTCATAATATCAGATATATGCATGTAAAATTTGAAGAATAAAAGAAAGAAATGTGTAAGAAATTAAGAAAAGAAAAATACTTTAAAAAGATATGAAACAAAATAAAGCATTAGCTGCTTATTTCCACAAACCAGCAGAAATGCACAGTACAGTTGTACATAAATATCAAATGCCATCAATATCAAATTCAACTATCCTACTTACATATATAGGCAAATCTCTTCCCCCATTCCATCTCTTGTCTTTCACCTCAACTCAGTAAGTCATTCCTTTTGAATAAGTTCATTCCATTTTCCTAGTATCAATTGTACCTTTCGGATTTCATTTTTCTCTTTCAGGTTCTAACAATAAAGAGACAATATAATGTTTGCACATGTGAGTGTGGCTTATTTCACTTAAGAGTATGTTCTCTAGTTGCATGTATTTACTGATAAAAGACTCAAATTTATCCTGTTTTGTAGATGAATAATACTCCCTTGTGTAAAGATGCCTCATCCTATTTATCCACTTGTCAGTTGATGGGCATCTGGGTTGTTTCCAGAATTTAATCTGAGGCTGAAAGCAGTGAAGATAGGAGAGAGATGTGAAGACATGGACTAATAAATATTAAGTTACAGTGAAAAGAGTTAGATAAGTTACAGTCATTCTACTTCATAGAAAAATAAGTACAGATAATTATAACATGCAGTACAGTTAAAAAAGCTAGAAGGATGTCAATAATTTTCACCATTTAGAAATTATAAACATTGGAAAAAAATAAATATGCTTAGCCTGAATTAAAACTATATAACCTATACATGTACTGTAACTTTTACAATGTATTTTAACATAATTTTTGCTTCATTTACCAGTAAAAATATTTTTTTGTAAAATGTCAATACGAAGAGCTGCTCTTATTAACTTCATGAAAACAAGCACTTCCCTGTGTGCCCTTGTACAAGTAATGTCACTTCTTTGAGTATAAATGCCACAATTATCAAATTCAAACGACAGGACAGGTAATTTTTTGTATATAACATTCATTCAGGGGCCCGGGAAATGGCTCAGTGGAATGAGCGCTTCAATGGCAAGCACAAGGGCCTGAGTTCAAATCCCCAGTTCTGCAAAAAAAAACAAAACATTCACTCATACACAACTTTTACTGTGTAACCACCACTAGTGCTGTTATCAGAACTATTATGATTGGAGAATTTCCTTTCATCTTGTGAAGAGGACATCTCATAATTTTATACACATACAAATTCCTTTGAGGTCCTATTGAGTTGTACATTCAAGTTTAGTAGTGCTGGGATGGAATTTAGAAATCTGCATTGCTCCCAAGCAAAGTCAATACTACAAGTTCATGAACTAAACTCAAAGGACCAAGGGTCTAGATGACTTGACTACTGTTAGTATAAATGGATCCAATGATTTTTATTGGTCTTTTTTTCTAATGAACTTAATAAAAGTCAAACCTAGCTAGTGGCTTGAATTTGAATAATTACCACCCTAAAGTAAAATTACCATTCATACCAATTTTAAATATTATAATTAACTAATCTATTTCATTAATTAAAAGAAATGTATATAAGTGAGTCTCTTTAAGAACATTGTATACGTAAAAGCAACTCATCTGTGCAGAGAGCACAAAGCATGATAATGGTGGTTGCTTTGCAGCCAGGTAGCACCTGTCTTTTCGGATAATTTTCAATAATATTCTCTACATTGTTTGCCTGCATTTCTTGCTGAGCCTAAATAAGATCATATAAGGTAACTGTTTTCATGTAACTTGCTCTGGTGGCATTTCTTTATGAGTTAATAGTTTATTAAAAACTAATTTTCTAAATTTTAATGTGGAAATCTTAGAAGTACCTGATCGCTGGTATATGTGACACTCACTCACAGCTGCCATATGCTTAGTGGTATTACAATTTTTATGCCATTTTATCACTTTCCTCAAACAACTGTATTGTGATGCCATCTGCTAAACCAATGCCTCTCTTTGCATTACTGTCATCAAAGACCCCTGTTAAGAAGTACAAGCTGCTCAATGACAGGCTTGACCTGCCAAGATATGTGGTGGAATAGTTAACACAAAACAGAGATGCCTGCTATCAAAAGATATGAATTACAGCGCCAAACAGAAAGACCTAACTTATTCAGTTTCTTCTCTTGTTCAGATAAACATTAAAAGAGGAGCAACAAGGGGTTGTCACTTTAAATGTACAGAATCATCCTGTCATGAGTCCACCAGCAAGGCACGTGTCCACTCGTCCAATGTCACTTAAGTTTTCCATCTGACAGTATTTAACAAGGACCACTTTACCATAATTCCCTGCCTCTATGAAAAAAATGTGCCTTGAATTTACCTGAGTTGTAGTGGAAAGCCTCATAAAAACTTTAGGACCTCAGGAGATTAACACTTTTTAGAAAAGACAAAATTCTTGCCAGGGGAAGAAAAGAGAAAATGTTAGAAGCAATTCTGACACATACAAAAATAGATGAAAAGAGCAAGCAGAACTTCAGATTAAGCTGCCCTGTGAAGATGTGAGCCACATAAGGCAGGAAGCATTAGTAATTCTGTAGATTCTGCAGAGAGCTGAACTCTAAAAAGAATGGGCGTTGTAGCATTGATAATGCCAAACAATAAAACATTATCCTTTCCAAGTTTCTTTCACAGATAAATTCGCCCCATTCAGAGCCCCTAAAATGTATTTTAATCAGAATTGTATTTGTATATAAATGAGAGATAAAATATAGGCGAGCACTTTTTCTTTCTTTGCTCAGATCATCATTTCTTTGAGGGATGGAAACATAATAAAAGAATGCTGATTTCCATTAATTTTTCTCCTTGCAAGTAAATTTAGGAACGAACCAGTGAACAATTCTCTACCTTTCCATTTCATACTTTTGCTCCTAATTCTCCTCCCAGCCTATTTCTAATAATAACAAAAGGATTCTGCACTACATACATTAACATTAGCGTATTTCTTTAGTGTCTGAAAGGCTATTATGCTGAAAGTATTCACCTTGTACTTCCTATTAGAAGACAGAGTCAAATTCCAATTTCAATTATTCCAGGACCACTTCCAATTCAGCAATGTCAGCAAATAAGGGTCAGCCAGAACCCCTGGAATAAGTGGTGTTCAAAAACAACTACGGGAAAATGGCTTCAACTCCCCCTTCAATTCTGGAGGGAAAATTGCACTAAAAAAGTTTTCACAAAGCCATCCAGCAACAAATTTAACCTTAGGAAGGCCATTTACTATTAAATTGAAAATGTTATACTTTTATTAAAATACATACATGAGCAGAAAGATAAAGTACTGAGTCTGGGTGTGGTGGCACAGTTATGCAGGAAAGGATGACCTGAAAATAATGAAACCAATGCTCACCTTGTAAAGTCACCCAGAATGGGTAGGGAATTTAGAGAACTCAATATAAACAGTATCTGGGAGGACCAGTCAGGAGAAATGATGGAAAGAGAAATTGAAATTTGATTTCCAAAGAGCTTTAAATGTGAAGTTCAGAAATTTGGACTTCAGGTTCTCAGAGGGGACATTTGAAATACTGCACGTGTGTTTATTCAGTCATCTGCAAATGTGTATTTATGTTGTTTCTGAGCTTTAGCTGTCATAAGTAAAGCTACTATAAATATTCAAAAAAGAATAAAATAAGAAATGTCCTCCAAATGTCTTACAAAGATGCATGGGTCTATTCTTTAGCCAAAGCCAAGGATACTGCTTAAAGTTTCTACTCTGTACTGTTCCTTCACTGAGGGGGCTGCAAAAATGAACTAAAATTTATCAGACTTTCTGGAAGTGAATTTGTACAAGAGAGAAGTGTTTCAACGGTTTAAGTAAATGGACAAAGTGTGTACAATACATTATGAACTCACTGAAAAAGAAAACCTATTGCCAAATGACAGCAGGCCATACCAAGTTACTTAGAAGCAGGTAAACTGGATATTGAAGTAAACTATTTGATCAAGGCTTGAATTATTTTATTTTGTTGGCCAAAATGCTAAAATATGTCAGTGAGATGGATTGACAGGACTTTTAATAGCACTTATTGCACTGGATTTACACAATGAGAAACTTAGACCCAGTGACTTAATAATGTTGATAGGATCATCCATCTTAACCAAGAAAAAGGCTAATCTACTTTAGCCCTCAGTTTATTAATGACTGATTTTTCTTCAACCTCCCACCCTGGGGGAAAATCTGTGTCTGAGATAAGTCACCTTCAACTAAGTATTTGCACACCATTCTACCTGCAGATAATATGACAACCACGAAGAGAAAAGCACAAGAATTCAGACACTATACGTGTTTTAGAAAACACCACAAAATAGGGATTATTAAAAAGGCATTGACACATCAGTTAAAGATCATTTAATGGGAGAGGTTGAGAGGTAATTAAATGGTAGCTCCAAAAGAAATAACTGTGAGTGAAGGAAACAAAGTGGAAAGACCAAGATATGCTCATAGAGAAGGTGCAGAGGAGAGGATGATGCTGCCCAACAAAATCTGACTTGTGAGTTTGGAATTAAAGTGATTGCTGTCAGGAGACAAATCAGTGACTGGAAAGGCTGCAGGGCTGCATGAAAATCTAAATAAACAGGCATAAGAGATGAGCAGAAGCAGGGGCCGGGGAGATGGTTCAGTGGAATAAGCGCTTCCCTGGCAAGTGCAAGGGCATGAGTTCAATCCCCGGTGCAGCCGAGAGAGAGAGAGAGAGAGAGAGAGAGAGAGAGAGAGAGAGAGAGAGAGAGAGAGAGA